>JAGFPH010003382.1:100054-115609 GCA_018207615.1 Philaenus spumarius | reverse complement strand
AGATCACGTTTATTGTCATGCGGGTTGCGTCAACTGACCGAGCATTGCATGGGAGTTGATGTTTTTTTAGTTGACTAGTATAGCTGACTATCGTATGGATAACATGGCTTGTGGGCGCTCTATACTGCACGGTGAACGGGGAATCCAGTGTAGTAATTCGTCACTTATCATAGGTTCCGCCCACATGATAGGGAGTGTCATTTATAAGTAAATGGTAATAAATCAAACTAATTTAAGTTATAGAATAAACAAAGTGCCTGTCATTACTGATAAATTACGCGCTCCGTTAGGCCGGGCTTATACTGAAAGCAGCCGGTGCCGGCAACTCAACTTCAACTGGGATCACTTTGGAAGAAACTCAAATTGAGATATTTAGGTCGCTCGTAAAGATGTCATCGTCCGAGGAGGAGGCAGATGTAGTTTATTTTTTAAACAAAAGAAAGCGAAGAAGGTTACCAAAACGGTTCTGTTTGCATTCACGTAATTTACACAGAAACCAGTGGCATGCTTTACAAGAATTGGAATCGCATAGTGACAAGTTCTTCAATTATTACCGAATGAGCAAGGATAGTTAAATAACCTCAATGTTTTCCTGTTGTGCAGCAGTCATCTTGTTGTCTAGAGCAACTGAGGCGACCAGTTTACAGCACGCCGTGACTGGAGTTGGTTCCATTGCCGAGTCGCTCAGTCGTCGCGTCGCCTAGTATAAACGAACGCATTAAACCGTACGTGTTATACTGAAGCAACTCAAGTTTCAGTTGCCGTCACCGGTCGCTTTCAGAATAAACTCGGCCTTGTCGAAACTACACATTCAGTCTTTAACATGAAAGATCCACTTACGTTCAAATACGTTCATACGTCAATGAATTGTACATAGTTTTCATTTCAAATTATAAACACTGTTTTTTTTTACAAAATCAGATACCACTGCTTCTCTAAAACTTGGATCAACGTTGATCCACCAATGTTGTGATACTTTAGACCTTAAGGAATGTTTACTCCCAGAGTCCTGTGGGATAAAGTTAAACTAAAACTAATCCAAGTAGATTATATAACAAGGAAGTTTGCAAGTTAGGACTAAGCAATAGTTGTAGCATCAACCAGGGCCGGCTAAAGGAATTCACTTGATTACTCAAGTTGTCCACAAATTCTCCTTAGTTGTAAGAAGTTGGCGATTGTTTAAAGCAGGCCATAGACGTGCCGATTTGTATGATAGATTTGTATGTGTCAAAATTTCGCTATACACCAAACGATAGGACATGTGCTACAACTTGTTTAAATTGACAATTTTATACCAACAAAAATGAGTGTGTAGAGGCATTACACGGTATAGAATTGCAGCGACAACTCTGTCAACATGTAATGCTTCCAGACATTCGAACAAATTAGTAACAACTTGCTAGTTTCCTCTATTTTCGCATACATATCCTAGTGTTTAGGAATATTACTTTTGTCCACACAAAACTGAAAGCGCTGAATGTTGGCTCATACAAATAACAGCCCTAAACTATTACAAACAGACCTAAAATAGTGTTGTGCCAACCATTCATCATGTCACATCAAAAATTTAGTGCTGCCGTAGTAGTAATACATAATTTAAATCAGAAAAAAAAGCGTAGCAAATTAGCGCGGGTCGTACACGTCGTCTGCAGAAATTCCACTGCGCTTTGAATCGAGAACTTTCTTCAGCTCTCTGCTGAATGCTGATCTTAATGAATACATTTTTCTTATTGCAAGATCTCTATTCGCGTCAGCTTCAACCTCCTTTAATCTTTGAACTAAGATTGTGCATGCCTCGTTCATTAAATTTCTATTACCGGTACTATAATATTTCGACTTGACTTTCCACAGACAGGGGTGTGTTTTATAGAGTTCTATAAATGCTTGTTAAAATGTTTTAGAGTAATTTCGCATATCACACATGTTAGTAGAATAATGAAAAGAATGGAATGGCACTAAAAATAAATGTAAATTACTAAAAAAAAACGACAAATGTACAAAAGAGACTTTTAGTATCAGTTGGAAAAAGAAAAAGAAGAGCACAACTAGCCACGGATGCGACACACTAGGTTACGTTCACACAAAACCGTACGTGTTATACTGAAGCAACTCAAGTTTCAGTTGCCGTCACCGGTGGCTTTCAGAATAAACTCGGCCTTCTCGAAACTACACATTCAGTCTTTAACATGAAAGATCCACTTACGTTCAAATACGTTAATACTTCAGAGAATTGTACATAGTTTTCATCTCAAATTATAAACAACGTTTTTTTTTACAAAATCAGGTACCACTGCTGCTCTAAAACTTGGATCAACGTTGATCCACCAGTGTTGTGATACTTTAGACCTTAAGGAATGTTTACTCCCAGAGTCCTGTGGGATAAAGTTAAACTAAAACTAATCCAAGTAGATTATATAACAAGGAAGTTTGCAAGTTAGGACTAAGCAATAGTTGTAGCATCAACCAGGGCCGGCTAAAGGAATTCACTTGATTACATAAGTTGTCCACAAATTCTCCTTAGTTGTAAGAAGTTGGCGATTGTTAACTAAATAATTTCTACGCGGAGAATTAGTAAATGTTCCAAAGTTTGCAATACCTTCACTAAAACGTAGAGCCGGTAAATGCCATTGTAGTTTTAATCAAAATTGTACCAACCTCATTTACAGTGGCGGATACAGGATGTCATTTTGGGAGGGTTCATAAGAAGTCGAAAACAACATTACCAAGAATTTAACAACAATGGGTCTGGGGAATTACTAAATATGTATAAACTCTATGGAATTTCTAGGCCATAAATATAAACCCTAATTATTGAAGAGTTAACAGGAACGGTACTAAAATCATAACTCCACAACACGATCATTAAATCCACTTAGTTTCATTAAATTTAAAACAACTTCACAAGATCTAATTTATTGAAGTCATACAACTCCATACAGCGGCGCGCTCCTTAAAACAATTAACCCAACCAATAGAGATTTTCTATTGTTATTGAATTTCAGCAAGCGACATCCACAGTGGCTTTAAGGGTAGCAAATAGATGTATAACATACAAAAATTATCAAGCAAGGAAATGTTTGCGCATTTTTTATAAACAAAAATAACAATAAATTTGGACTTTTTGGGTTTTTTGTTGATATTATACAAAGGATCACGATACTTCCAACGAAACATTTGTTGAGAATTAAAAAAAAAATACAAAATATTTTTTAAAAACCTCGATCGGACCATTTCTCAATGAGAAAAGTCGAAAAACGCTTAAAAATTACTATTTTTCAAAAGTGCATATCTTTGTTAATTTACAATATTTAGGGCAGATATTTTTTTAAATTATTGTTTAGTATGTTCAGACAGGCGGGAAATGAAATATGTCGCACTAATAGTTTTTGCACAATTGCAATGCAGTATAAACAATTTAGGCCATTATCTTGCATAATGCAGAGGAGAAGAAAATGGCAATCTGCGCGCATTAGGCTGCTGTTTCCGTCACTACCACTGCCTCTCTTGCAAATTTACCAACAGTGTCAGCCGCAAATTTACGCGTTTCGCGCTATGTTCTGAAGCATTTTTATTATACTTTATCACCATTATTAAAAAATCGCAGATTTACGAATTGTATATTTTAATGTGTCTACTTTCAGAATCGATTGGTAAATTTAAAACGGCCCACTCAGGTTAATTGGGCGCATTATGCAAGATAATGGAATACATTGTTTATACTGCAATTGTGCAAAAACTATTAATGCTACAAATTTCATCTTCTTCCTGTTTGAAGAACACATAATAAACAATAATTTTCTGAAAAACCAGCCCTTAATATTGTAAATTAACAAAGATATATGAACTTTTAAAAGATCGTAGTTTTTAAGCGCTTTCCCAACTTTTCTCATTGAAAATGGTCCAATCAGGGTCTATAAAAAACAATTTGTAGGTTTTTTTTGAAGTATCGTAATCATTCATATTTTTTTATAATATTAACGAAAAACCCCAAAAGTCCCAATTTATTGTAATTTTTGTTTATACAAAATGCGCAAAAGCTCCTTGTCTGATAGTTTTTGTTTTTTACATACCCTTGTGCTACCCTTAAAGTCACTGTTCATGTCGCTTGCAGTTAAATTCAATAACAAAATTAGACTTCTGTTTGCTCTATTGGCTGGGCTAAATGCCCTAAGACAATCGGCGCAATGGTATATATTTCACAGACAAGACCTATATATGTAGCCCATGAACAGTAAATCTGGTTTTCCTTATATCAAACGAAAATATAAAATTTACACTAAAATCCATATAAACATCAATGTACAAGTATATCGATTTGTACTAGATATATCGATTACAAAATATGCTTGCTCATTTGTTGAAAACCTGTCAAATCTTAAGGGTTTACAGAAAACTTCATATCTAAAAAATTATAAGATTGACGAATGATTGGAAGACAATGTTAGAAAACTCAAATCTTGACTAATCCAAAGGTGACCTTATATTCTTTTCAAAACAAGTCTGTCTAACGATTATGAGCCTTAGAAAAGTAAAAAGTTTTGTGTCTTTTCTTTTTGTTTCTCGCGCGGCGTCATCTTTTTAGACAAGTACAATTAATTATAAACGGTTATTAAATAATATGTAAATATACGTTTTAGAACAAATTTGTAAATACAAAAATTAATGTTTAAAACATTTCCTTTCCAATCGTTTTTGTTTTATTGAGATTGGATGATTTATAGTGGGTGAAATATTCAACACAATCAGACGATACAATAATGCTGCCTGCCACTTGCTCGGCAGGCTGACACGACAATATAGTGTTATTTGGCGCTTGTAGGGTAAAATCAAACATATAGGCTTAAATCTAGCCTTAAAAAATGTGTTTGGGGGGGTCATGACCCCCATTACCCTCCCCCTGTATCCGCGCCTGCTCATTTATCTGTATGTAAGAGGCTTTGTCCTGACGGACTGACATACATTCAACTTGGAGGAAAAACTACTTAAGCTATAAGTACGACTGTTTAAAGGTATATTGTTATGGGGTCATGGACGGACAATAAAGAAAGGATTTTGCTAAATCTTTATTCCAAAGCGTAAAAATAGAGACAGTTTCGATTAAAAAGCTTAACAATACATGTTTGTTTATATTCGTTGCCATAGGAAACGAGAAATTTTGAAATAACGTGATTTGCACGAATAAATACATAAAGCATATAATTTACTGACGAAACTGCATGTATAAAGTTTGCCATGTTCCTTGGGTCAAGACAAAAGAAAAACACCGTATAAACATTTGTCTAAAGTTCCTAGATTTCTGTCTGTCGGTCTGTATGTGTTTTTTTAAAATGGTTTTATAACTCAAGATCTATTTAAGTTAGAAACTTGAAACTAAATATAAATGTGTACATTATTAAGTAGAATAACGTTTTAAACATTCTTTTCTGTAACTAAAGCCGTTTAAAAATGGCGGCCGTTTAAAAATTTCAAACCTAAATTACTCAAAAACCGTACATTTTAACAAAAAATGTCAAAACACCTTTTTTGTAGCCAATTTTATTCCCTATCGGCTGGTGTAACTGTCAAAACAATCGGATTAAGGATAATAGCAATGTTAAAGACAATTAACATACAATATTGTAGTAGGCCTATTTATTTACTTTGTTGGTATACTGTAGGATGCCGGGTTGAACAAACTAATTAATTATTTTACACATAACGGAATTATTGCCCTTCATCCGATTGTTTTGACAGTCACACCATCCGATAAGGAATAAAAAGGGCTACAAAAAAGGTGTTTTGACATTTTTTTGTTGTTAAAATGTACGGTTTTTGAGTAATTTAGGTTTGACATTTTTAAATAGCTGCCATTTTGAAAAAACTCGAAGTATTTGTTATTGTATAAATTCCGAACATTTACTAAACTGGAAGATATTTATACTGTTCGTTGCAACATATCACGCAGATTACAAATATATAAAATTTGTCCTATTTAAATAATCCTAGTACTGTGCAGAAGCTTCTAATTGAAAGCGCGTCCGCCGAGCAAATTTTAGCATTGGACGCGCTTTATATTTATATTTAGTTTACAAATTCACTCTATGTCTTTCTACCAAATGAAACCCTCAAAGGGTATTTCTGTGTTGAGGTACACCTCTTTTAAAAGAAAAGAAAAGAATAGAAACCGTGGAAAGCTAAATAAATTGTCGGGCTTTTTTTTTGTAAAATTTTCAAAAAAAAATTAATTCTGAATATTTTTACTGAATAACAAAATGTAGCTGCCTTTAGCATTTGCATTTCTACATACAAATAAACACACACACACCGTCACACACTAAACTACAAAAAATCATTCATAATAATTCACAATCAATCATTTTAGCCACAAATCAATTTCACAATGTCACCCATAGGCGATCCTCACCCACGCCAACGATCCCCGCTGATCATTGATCAACAAGGATCACCGACGCGAGCAAAAACCACCCACAATCAACACAATAATACATTCTCTCATTTAATACAAATTCGCATACATACAAAAACATATAAATATATACACATCCAAATAAACAAACATTCATACATATATATATTACATAATGTTACTGAAGAAAGTATACAAATATTACTTTAAAATACTCATTAAATGTTCTATATCATTCAAACTAAATAACCACACTTTCAACATATTTAGGAAAGTCTTAAGTGTTGCACTTTGCTTAATATGTACCAAATTTGGACTAAATCGGTCTTAAAATGCGGTTGCTAGAGGTCGAACACATATATACATAAATATGTACATATATGTATATATATGATTTTAATGACATCCCAAAACGTGTTCTGGGGACCATGATCGGTGCTCATTTGCTACTCAAGACCTTAGGTGTCTCCATAAGGGTCACTGCAATAGCTCATTTCATTTTTCCTATGGAAATTCGCTAGTACCGGTAAGCAATTCAAATACTCACATTTTACTAGAACGAGACTCGGTCAACGTATGACGCATCAACAATGAATACGAATCAGCTGAATTATACGCATAATGTTTATCTGTAGATAAATACACTGTAGTAAAGTTGTTAGAGAATTCCCATAGAGGAAAGATTAGCAGTGACTCTGATCCAATGTTATTACAACAATGCTTTTAAATTATAAAACTGTAACCATGAAAACGAAAATCTAGTATTGATTCAAAATTGTCGTAAACAACTACAGTTTATATTTCTACTCTACACTTCATACATTCATTACGGTACCATGATCCAGGAAATTGTCAATATTGTTGGTATCTGCGACGAGCCTCTTGGTAGTACATGAAACAGGATTTTTCATATTTTGGTTGTTGTCAGAAAGCGGTCAGTGAAAGCGGTCTTAAGGAAATTGCAAAAAATCGGAGTGAAGAACTTAGATTACAAACAGGAGAAGGCTGACAGACACGTTATCGGATTGTAGGTCAACATCTAAATCTGAAGGGGGGGGGGGGATAACGAAGAAGAACATGGGTCATCTAATGGTCGTAACCGTTTTTATAATACCTTGATAACAAGTCTATAGTACATTTCTATAATGCAAACACATGTTAGCAACCCACCTAAACCAGCTCATAACACCAATGTTTATATTTTGTGATATGTTTGTCTCGATCCCAGTAACTAATCCACAAAAAGGGACACCCGTATATAAGAAAATGAAATAAAAAACAAATCGCCTAAACTCTTAAAATAAATATTTATTTGGCAGTTGTTAAATGTATTATAAAATTGATTGCGACCATTATCTTCATTTTCATATTCTGCGACCTGACCTTCAGGTTTAGATGTGGCAATTGCAATACGATACCGTGGACTTGCACTTCTTCTGTGTGAACTTGTACTCCTAGATCACCGTTTTCCACTCCAGTTTGTAGCAATTCTTGTAGAATAGCCTTCACTTTTTTTGGTTATTTAGTACTACAACTAAGTGATGGTAATCTTGTTCCAGTGTGCTCCTATTGGGCTCGTTTAGGAAACGAATAATACTGATAATTTCGTCTATCATGGTACCGTATGTGAGGAGTAGTATAGAGTGAAATATTAGTGTAGTTGTTTATAAAACATTGGGAGTACTCGTTATCACGCTGGAAGTGATAACTTCTATGACCGATTTATATTTTTATCAGTATTGATTTTAGAGGAGAATAAGGGTCAACAAATTAATATATTGCAAAAAATATTTTATATTTTGAAATTGCATAATTATAGTATTACAATATAATAATTATATTATAGTAATATTATAACCAGTTATAATAACCAAGAGTTTTTTCTACTAATATAAATGTAGAGGATGTTATTTTGCACATTTTGTATTTTTACGCGACCTTGTAGCTCCCTCGCAAAATCGATCAGGACGTAAAACACCATAAACGTACCCGGTTCAAAGCCGTGTGGTGGATTTTACCGTGCTGTTGGCGTGCGAACCACGCAATGCTTTGTGCGTTGACGATACTCCATATATTCGGAATGTCGTATGAAGCACGCAATTCATTGTGAATTGAAGATACCCCAAATTTAGGTGGTTAAACATTTTACCCCTTTATTCGAATTTCACCCCTTTATTGACGGTACTCCATATATTCGGAATGTCGTATGAAGCACGCAATTCATTGTGAATTGAAGATACCCCAAATACGGGGGCTGGCGTGCGAAGCACGCAATGCTTTGTGTATTGATAATACTCCCCATATGCGGAATAGCGTGCGAACCATTTTGCAGCTATTCAGCACAGTCGTGAATAGACCTATTTCCCAAATTGTTGGTTGAAACCCTAAAACGTAGGCCTAACACATATATTATTTCTCAAGGCCATTTTTTTGTCGGTACGCCATATATATTATTTCTCAAGGCCATTTTTTTGTCGGTACGCCATAACTTCCTTAATACATCATCAAATTACATAAATGAGGCATTATTTTAAAGCTTTCCTTAACCACTACACGGTAAAAATAGACAAACAGCTTAAAATTCATGTTTTAATAACAAAAATTGATTTAAACAACTTTTATATTATTCTCTGTATGTTCCTAATGAAAGGCGCCATCTACTAACCATCTGTTTAACTAGCATGACAGCTGTTAGTTAGATTGTTTACACTGTAAGATTGTATAGAGAAACTGTTATTTATAAACCAATGTAAATAAATAAACTTAATTAACTGAATTAAATCAACGTGTTAAATCAGGTAAATGTAGGCCTACTCCGAACTTGCGAAATATTCGCACGGGTCAGCTAGTAAACTTAATTTTGGAAATTTGCTCAACTCACGTCAGCGGTTCAGTTGCGTGGACGAATTATCAATATAGTATTAAATCAGCATTACTTTAATTTGACAACATAATTATTTCATTCAAAATGAATGTTTAGTAATGGAGTCGGCACTTGGCTGATGTTCATCTGTCAAAGGTGAATACATCAAACAGCCGAATCATACCAGATACGTTGACGGTACATTTATAATTTCCAATTGCACATTTAGACAATTGGATCTAATTAAAAATTATATGAATAGTGTAAACAAACATATACAATTCACAAGCGAGACAGAAGTTGACAACACGTACAATTTTCTTGATATAACGATTGTTAAAGACACTGTCAAATTCCAATATATAATACATATTTATAGAAAACCTACAACTATTGTTTCCACAATACACGCAGATTCGCATTACGCCATGTCTAAAAAAAAAAAACAGCCACTTTTCATAGTATGCTACACCGATTGGTTACAATACCCCTAAGTAAGGAGGAATTTATAGATGAACTCAACGTTTTAACACATCGTTACGGCCAATGGATTTGAAAGCCGCATGATCGATGAAATATTAGCCAAGAAACAAAAGAAATCCAAAAGACCACTAGAACCTAAAGAAAATAACTTTTTATCAAGTGAATATGGAAACATTTTACCCAAAATATTGTCCAATAGTTAAAACAAACTCAATATCACTATGGCATTTCGAAGTAAAAATATCAAAAAATATCTTATTAAAAAACGGGAAATACCTTTAGAACAAAACAACCCGTATTTATAAATTAAAATTTGACAATTGTAATAAATTCTAAACAGGTCAGACAGGACGAACATTTTGTTAAAGATTTAAAGAATATCTGCCGAAAAAGAACATTGATGGCATTAGATCAAATTATGCACGCCACCTTGTTGATGAAGACCACGCGCATACAGATTTTGAGACTAATTCGGAACCATTACATATTTGCAGAAAAGGAAAATATATGGATGCCATCGAAGAATATGAAATTTACATAGCCTTTAAAGACAATATGGACGTATTATTGAACGACCAATTATGCTTTTCTTCGAGTACAGTATACGTCACGGCTGTGAAGATCCATGATACCGATCTAAAATAAACAATATAGACCTACTGCAAAGTTATAAACGTGAGACGTTAGTTGTCCGACGGCATTGAAGCAGTGCCCACGGTGTGTGTCGTGTTGTTTTATGTGTTTGTGTAAGTGTTTTGTGTGTGTCTGTGACTTTAAATTTTAATGTAGCGACGAATTCTGATCGAGGGATATACTCTGAAGATGGAGCGTAAGCTCTGAAACGAGTAAGTGAAAACGAAGAAAGAAGTCACGTGGTCAAGGTAACTTATTGTTAACCGACTTTAACACGTTCACTGCTAAGGACGCACACTTAAGACTATGAGAAGCGGACGACGCACAGTGCATTGCGTGCCTCGCACCCCAACCTCCGTGTTGGAAGTATTTTCAATGTACAATGTATTGCGTGATTCGCACGCCAATCCCGTATTGGGAATATTGTCAATACACAGTGCATTGCGTGCTTCGCACGCCAACCACCGTGTTAGGAGTATTTTCAATATACAATGCATTACGTGATTCGCACGCCAACTCTGTATTGGGAGTGATTTCAATACACAGAGCATTGATTGCTTCGCACGCCAATTTTAAGCCTAAGTGCTGTGGACGCACATGTGCGTCCGCTTTAAAATATTAGTGACTAGTGGATCCAGCAAGGCTTCGCTATTGCTTGATTTAATTTAAAGGGTAGTAAAGTTATTCCATTTCATTACATTGACTTAATTAATCGAATTGCAAAATTTTTTTTCTGCCACTTAAGAATATACTAACAATTTTAGGTTTTTAGTTCGTAAACCTTTATAGATAATACAGTAAACCTTTTGTTTGCTTCGACCTAATCTATAAAAACTGATAGTTGTGATGAATTGTAAAAGACCTGATTCTAAATTAGTCCATTGATTGCAAATACACGTATTTAGGTTCTTTGTAGGCCTAACCTAAAATTATGTTCAGTTTTTGATGCAAATCAGTTGTTTTATATTTAATATGTAACAACCAATGTTTGAATTGAATTAAAATATAGTAAGCATTTTTAGTTGATTTTTGTTTTTATTTACTTTAAGTTGGTCAATCTAACCTAAAAAGTTGTTGATTTTGAAAAAATAATAAACCGATTACACATTTGCTAGCAAAGTTGCTATGGTAATGAATGTAAACAAACATGTTGATTTTGTGCGCTATGGTCTTGAGTCCATACAAAAGAAGCTGTTTAGTTTTTTCCAAATTTAAAACTTTTTCGGGAAACTTTTCAAATTTTTCTTTATATAAAAACCTAGTTCGGACTACTACGGCCATTTTAAAACAAAAAATAACCAAATTGGTCCAGCCGTTCTCAAGTGATGCGCTTACAAAGGAACAGCAATTCATTTTTATTATATAGATTATTACGTAGAAAGGTGTAAAAATAAAGTAATTTCTACTCGTTTAGACTATAAATATAAAAAATAAAAGGTCAGCTCCTAGCAAACTAAATACGAAATTTGCGTAGCAGTGAACGTGTTAAAAGGGGAGAAACGTAAATTGTTATTTCAGGTACTTCTGAAACTTCTTTTGTTCACTGAAAATGTAAGGCAATAAATACAACTTTCTCATATTAATACATTTACAGTCTAAAAGCGGATTACACTACTTCCAAATTTAAAAAAAATAGTTAAAGTTTTTTTATTGATTATCTAGATTGCTAAGCACAAAACGTGTCGTAAAGAAACGACCCAAAAAATAAATCTAACAAAAGGACTTTATGAGAATGAGTACAGTGCAACATTTAGTGGCGCAAATAAAACCACGTGTAGTGGTACAGAAGCTATCCTGATTTATATCCCTGGGCCTGCGCAATAAAACATTTTATTTCAGGAATATTTCGTAGTTACTACAGGGATTAACTCTGGAGAAACTTGTCGACACAATTTAAGTTCCAACTTGAACGAATAAACATTACGATTGTATTGCAAACACTTTCTTCCGAAATGCGACCTTTATACTCGCACTCTGTCGTAAACCTTTAATTGATACTAACGTTTATTAGCGAAATACAATGGGAAAGAAGAGCTATTGCAGTGACTCTTATGGTGGTCAATGAGCACCGATCATGGTCCAAAGAACACGTTTTAGAATGTCATTAAAAATGGTATACAGGCGTCTCATAAGTAACCAGCAAAACTTTGGGAAATGATTCTATGTGTCAGAGAAAATCAAGAATAAAATTGTTTCCAAAAACGCTTCGTCTTCCAGCTATCCGCCATTTTGTATTTTTAACAAAATTATTTATTTTTAGAGAACGGTTTGACTGAGTTCAAACTTAGCATTAAGTTTGAACCAACAATGAGCTATCTCACTCAATAAAAATTATCGATTCTATCCAATCATGCGTTTCAAAATGGCGGTTGTTTGAAAATTTCAAACCTAAATTACTCAAAAACCGTATATTTTAACAAAAAATGTCCAGATACCTTTTTTGTAGCCCTTTTGATTACCTATCGGATGGTGCAAATATCAAAACAATCGGATGAAGGATAATAGCCAAGTTAAAGATAATGACAGCAAATTTACATAAAATATTGTAGTATTATCGGATAGGAAATCAAAACGGCTGCAAAAAAGGTGTCTTGACATTTTTTGTTAAAATGTACGGATTTTGAGTAATTTAGGTTTGAAATTTTGAAACGCATAATTGGATATAATCGCTTATTTTTCTTGAGATAGATCATTGTTATTTTAAACTGCATGCTAAGTTTGAACTCAATCAGTCAAACATTTCTCCAGATATGAATTATTTTGTACTGAATCGAATTTGGATATTTATAAAACGAATCATTTTTTACCTATGATTATTGGAACTTTTCGTCTTATTTTGATGTGGGGACTAACGCCCTGAATTTTTGGAACCCTTTTACTGAACACATTGTATATATATCTATACAGGGTGAGTTTTATGTCCAGGCACACCTGGATATAATTTAAACGGCCTGAGATAACTTGACATGGACGTATTATAACATTTCTTTTACTTTTTTAGGTGGTTAAACATTTCACCCCCTTATTCGAAAGGGGGGTAAAGGTGGCAATTGAAAATTTTCAAATGTAAACCCCTACCATGTGACCCTTCATTTTAAAGGGCATAAAAACGAAATCAAATGGCGCAAACTAGAGGCCTCTATGTTGCCCCTATCAAAATCTACAGCCATTTAAAAATACGAGTGAAGTACTTCCAAAAGTTATTAAAAAAACGTTTTCAACTCCTTATCTAATGCAAACATCATGAAAAGGTTCATTTAACAGAGTAACATACTATTTACAATAATAAAAGAATTTATTTCCTTGTTCTGTTGTTAGTTACATTAAGTCAACATGCTTTGGAATTTCCCGTGTTCTTATCTTAACAGTTTCAACAATCTACTTAGGACTTTCTCTTGAGTCCTACGCACTTGCATTTTATCAGTTCATAGCTTAGGTTGCCATCAAAAATTTTAGTTCAAGTTTACTCTTCTGGCGAATAGTGTTAGTTATTTCATTTCTATTATGGAAGGTTCTGAGTTTGGAAGAATTTCTGTGTTAATGGTGAGAGGTTATGGGGACCGTAAGAGACCTTACAGTGAAGTAGCAGACTTATTCAATGAGGAGTTTCCGAACCGAATCAATCCCATAACGAGGTTTACGGTGGCAAGAACTATTCAACGGTTTAATGAGACACATTCTGTAAAAGACAGATCCAAGCCAGGAAGGGCTCCTTCAATTGATGAAGAGAAATCATTAGGTGTTATGCAGTCCTTTGTTGAAAATCCCCACTTATCTACGAGAAGAGCTTTTGGAGCACGACATCAGCCAATGGTTAAGTTTTTTCATAATTTTGGGAAGTACTTCGCCCGTATTTTGGAATGGTTGTAGGTTTAAATGGTGCCCTTTAAAATGAGGGGTCACATTATGGGGGTTTGCATTTGACAATTTTAAGTTGTCCCCCTTTACCCCGCTTTAGAACAGGAGTGCGAAAAGTTTAACCATCTAAAAAAATAAAAGAAATGTTATAATAGGACCATGTCAAGGTCTCAAATTGATATCTCAGGACGATTAAATTATATCCAGGTGTGCCTGGACATAAAACTCACCCTGTATAGGTGTTCGCACTATAGAGACCGCATTTTACGTACAATTTGGCCCAAATTCGGTACACACGTTGGTTTCTTAGTTGCTACGACGATTTCCTTAGCAAAAAAATCCAACAAGCGGAAGCACGTTTTTTGAACGGATGTAAGCTATTTTTGATATTTTTCGTACTTGAATGAAACTTGTTTGGGCTGTACCTAAATAAATAAATTTAGGAGGCTATTCTAAACATTTTGTCCATTTACACGACCTTATAGCCGAAAGGTTACAATGGTTTCCCCAAAATCGATTATAACGTAAAATGCTATAAAAGAACTCGGTACAAATCCAAGTAGGGATTTTACTGTATGGGCGGGTATTGTTCCGAGGCCGACGAACGCTATGCACACTCGCGAAGCATATTTGTGTGCTACGAGCAAAACGAAGCAGTTCATAAACCGAGTTATAGTTTTGAGTTAATGATCTTAAATCCTAATGGTCGCCATTTTGTTTTGGCGATGTTTATAAAAATCTGTTATTTGTATTTAGTTTATTCTGTATAATATAAAATTCCCATATAAATTTAAACTTTATAATGCGCTTTTGAACATAATATATAATTGTGAAAATATGAAAATGGAGACTCTATGGAAATGTATGGTTCTATGGCAATTTAAAAAATAATAATACTGTGAATTGCCTTTGTCCATGAAACAATGCCGGAAAGTATTGGTGAAGTGTTCTAAAACACCCTCTATAGTAGAGAATAATTAATCTATAAGTTGAACACACTGTGGGGTAACGAACAATAATATTTATTTATTTATTGGTTTCTTTGACAAAACAATTTGTATAAAACAAGTCATATCACAACACACTGGAACAATATCCACAAAATACAATTAAACAACAAGTAGTACAAAAAAAATAGACCAAAAAAAACAATAATCAACACAAATACAAAACATTTTAAAAATTAAGTTAATAAGATAATAATTTAAAAAGTTAAAATGCTTTGCAAAAAAAGAGATCACAAAATAGTATCGAGATGCACAAACTCTTCCACCGAGTAAAAGGATCCAGACAATAGAAATTGTCTAAGACT
>JAGFPH010003382.1:47411-86918 GCA_018207615.1 Philaenus spumarius | reverse complement strand
GAGTTTAACTAATAAGTATTATTATTATTAGCTAGAGGAAAAACTATTAGATCGATTTCGAACGAATTTGCACTAAACATGTCAATTAGGCCAGTTTCCACGAAAAAATGTTTTGGAAAATGTTGAAAAACAACCCGCTTTTCGGTCAAAAAACCCTCAAAAATAAGTTATTATTATTATTATTAGCTAAACGAGAATTTTTAGAAAGATGCGGTTTTTTGCATATGGTAGGGTACATTGAGAGCTACAAATAAGCAACATTTTATCAAAATCGTTAGAACCGTTTTTTTATAAAAAAAAAAAAATAATAACTGATTTTTTGGGTTTTTTTAGGGGAGACGGTAAGTCTTTAGGGTGTTGGGTGAAATTTTTGGGGAGGTTGGGATGCATTTTTGGGGTGAAGGGTGACCAGGGGATGATGGGGGGGGGGGGGTTGAATTTTTTGACCGGGGGCGGAAAATGGGGGTTGTAGGAGGCATTTTGGGGGTGGAGGGTGGAATTTTTGGTGCAAATTTTGGGGTTGGTGGTGACCCTTGGATCCACCTGGGGTATAACAATCCTTTTCCCTCTACTCCTAGACTTACAATTACTTTCTAGGCCTATCCTAAAATTTCAGTGCTTGACGATAATATTTGAACTACGCCGGACGGAACCGATCGTCTCTTAATTTAAATTGATGAACCCAAACACATTCATTGCCATAGCATTATGTGTTTACATTCATTGCAATAGCAACCAATTTGGTAGAGTTTTTTCGTTACTCTTATTTTATATTTTGTCATTGCCATAGCAACCAATTAATAACACTTTTTTTCGTTACCCATTACATTTTCCAACTCCTACTGCAACCCGCGTTAAGGAACTTCGTCCCAAAAACGTGCATGCGAGACATTACATGGTTACAAATTAACCTAACAGATGCGTGTAAATATAATCTCTATGTATGCCAGTTCGATCCCCCAACGGTATTGGGTTTTAACGGTGGAGTAACTTTTCAGAGTTGTTGATAGTGCGGACGGCAATTATTGTTTTGTTAATTTTCTTGCAAGTGGAAGAAGAGATTACCTTGGGGAGAATGCTGCCCTATTATACTGACGTAAATATTAACTTAGCTTTCTCATTCGGAGATCTTTAGGATTTGTTTGAGAGTAGCTTGTCAATGTATACGATTTTTTGTGGCGATATGTTTAATTCATTCAGTCGCGTGGTTCTAGAGGAACGCTTTTTGTATGTGTTGTGTTTTATGTGCTTTTGTCTTTTAACTTAATGTTTGACAACCTCCAATAAACGAATCATTTTCTGATGATGTGACAGACGTTTCGAAACGCGCCAAAAGAAGAAAAAAAGATAACTGACGGGAAAATGAAAGGTTTTCCACTTTATTGCACAAGAAAGCTCAGAGGGATTGTAAAATATTGGATATATTTAAATATCACAAGCAGTGGTGAAATTTTAAAGTAGGCATACGCCTATACTGTTTTTACCTACATCTTTTCTTTAAGGGTCTGCTGTAGTGGCGGCCATCTTGGATTGTTATCTTATAAGAGCAATAAGTTAAACTTCAAACCATTTATTTCTTTTATTTTTTATCATAAAATTGTTTGCAAGGTCTCATTTTAAGCACAGTCACAATACGCATCCGTTTTGCAATTTAGTTTTTTATAAATGCTTTTGATTTATTGTGTAATTGACATTTTGTAAGTACAAAGTTTTAATTTTTTTCCTGACACAATAAAAAATGAATAATAAAAAATAATTTGCAAGCCGGATCGTAAATTTTATAAAGAATATTCAGTTTTTTTTTCAACACTCAATTACAAAAGATAGACTTATAAAATAGTTTGAAATGAGGCAATGTCAAAGCGTTCAGCTGCAAGAAATTGCACTGTTTAGATACGGTTATAAAGAGAAGCGCTTGCGTTTCCGGTTGCTTTCTCGTTGACTGGAGCAGATCCTAAGCCTGTTAGGTTAGGGTACGTAAGTCGCTAATTATTAGGCTCTAACTGGTTCATCTGTGTTAGAGGTTCCATCTTCAGCACACTCTACGAAGACTCTAACCACAACACCACTCTGCAGTACTGCGTTGGGTTAGCTGCTATAATTAAGCGTGACACTATTTAATCATTAGAGTGGAAACGTAATTCTTGATATAATCTGCAAGAAGGATAGGATCAAACCTCAAATCCGTTAATTACCATCTTAACGAGGTATTGCGATAATGTTTCGTCAAACATCTTATGAATAACTTAATTTAAGATTTCTGTTCTCACACAACATCGATGGTTAATCCGGTCTGAGTATATTATGTGTATAATATATCTTGCACAACCAAACGTGAATAAGAAACCGCCCAAGAGCTATATTTAGCGAACATAAGACACTTTCGTCTGTTTTTAATGCCATAAAATATATTTCGTCCAAGCGCCGTGAAATGAATATTTTAGAGTAGTGAGCGGTTCTTATAGAAATGTTTAATACAAACATTGATCACCTATAAAATTATTTTAACGATATTTTATAAGTAAACAGTTAAAAAAGTTTTGTTTTACTTGGTTTCGATTTACTGTGACGACTCTAACCCGACAAAATATAGGTTAAGTATTTTTAAATATTTATTCTAAGAACTAAACACCTAAACATTTATCTATATGTATAAAATCCAAATACCACTCTCTGACTCACTCATCACGACATCTCAAAAACCACCAAACGGATTGGAATACAATTTGGTATGTAGCTTACTCTAGGGTCCTGGGTGCTGGGTAAGAAAGGTTTTAAAAAAAATCTATATTTTAGGGGAGTTTGGGGTGGTCAGAGTTACTAAAAAATCATCGAACGGATTGGAATAGAATTTTGTACGCAGCTTCCTCTAGAGGCCTAGGTGCTCCGTAAGAAAGGATTTAAAAAATTCGGAAGTTTAAAGGGTTTGGAGGGTCAAAGTTACTAAAAAAAAAAAACAACTAACGAATTGGAATAAAATTTTGTATGTAGCTCCCTCTAGGGTCCTAGGTGCTCGCTAAGAAAGGTTTTCAAATAATTCTAAATTTTAGGAGGGGAGGAGGCCAAAGTTACTAAAAAAATCAACGAACGGATTGAAATTAAATATGGTATGTAGCTTCCCTAGGTGCTCGCTAAGAAAGATTTTAAACAAATTCGAAATTTAGGGGGGTTTTGGGGGGTCAAAATTACTAAAAAAAAAAACCATTGAACGGATTGGAATGCAATTAGGTACGCAGATTCCTCTAGAGCCCTAGGTGCTCGCTAAGAAAGGTTTTAAAAAAATTCGAAATTTTAGGGGGTTTTGTGGTCAAAGTTAATAAAAAAAAACCATTGAACGGATTGGAATTCAATTTGGTCCGTAGCTTCCTCTAGGGTCCTAGGTGCTCGCTAAGAAAGTTTTCAAAAATTCGAAATTTTAGGGGGGGGGGGTTAAAGTTACTAATAAAAAAACTATCGAACGGATTGGAATGCAATTTGGTTTGTAGCTTCCTCTAGGGCCCTAGATGCTCTCTAAGAAAGGTTTTCAAATAATTCTAAATCTTAGAGGAGGTTTTGGGGGGGTCAAAGTTACTAAAAAAACCACTGAATGGATTTGAATGAAATTTGTTATGTAGCTTCCTCTAAGGCCCTAGGTGCTCTCTAAGAAAGATTTTTTTAAATTCGAAATTTTAGGGGTGTTTGGGGGTTTAAAGTTACTAAAATAAAAATCCCCATAAAAATACATAGTGTAATATATTTATTGATATATTTTGTTTTTTTGATAATATACATTTAACTTCGATTTGTCCAACCGTGCAAAGCCAGATCGGACCAGCTAGTAATGTATACGCTTTAAAAAAATATATATATATAAATTAAAGACTTTTCCTGCAACTATAAATTTACCATTTCGGAGAAACTAAAAGTTCAAATCTGCTAAATTGTTTCAAATTAAAGGCTTAAAAAATGGAACGTTTTTTATCCAAACATTTAGTATATACCAAGTTTTGTAAAACTAATTTCAAGTTTCTAAACAACCCTTTGTATTATTTGAAAATGGAAGCGCAAAGAGGAAATAATTCGATCACGTTGCTAAACAGCTGATGCGAGTTGAATTTATTTCCAAAATTTATTTTATATATTTTAATTTCTCACCCAAATACTTGAGAAATTTGTCTACTCACCAAGTCGTTGAATAGTTGACTGCGTATACGAAATATATTAATAGAATTTGTCTGCACCACGGCTTTAAGCCCCTGCTCACGCGTTGTTTCGTTCCGCTCGCAGCGGAAAATGGGAAACTCGTCTAATCACGAAGGCGCTAAAAATGTTTAATGTTATATGTTCCTAATATTTATAACGAATGCCATTTTTATAATTAACAATACACTGTAGTTTTTTGTATTCTTTTAAAAGTGTATATAACTAATATGTATCTATCTACTTCCAAAAATAATAAGTTAAAAAAAAACGAAAAACAAAAGGCGGATAGGTGGAAACCGAAGTGTTTTCGGGTCTATGTTTATTGGAAATTTTTATTTCATTTTGACCTAAAGAACAGAACTACAAAGCTGTTTAAGACAGGTCCGGGACAGCCTGTATAACTCTCGACCTATGTTTACCGCTTACAAATTAAAATCCCCCCAATCTAATCAATACGCCCTAACAACCAATTGGATTTGAATACAAGAATATTTTCCCTAACTTTGTATATCTAGAGCGGTTTACTTAAACCAAGTGTATAAAAATAACGGGTTTTCTTATCAATTTGCTTAATCTTAGGAGTCATTCGAAGGTTAATTTGGCCAACAAAATCAGTACAAATAAACGGTACCGGAAACTGACACATACTTTCTCTCAAACATATTTAAATTATTAATAAGTTCACTGCTAAGGACGCACATGTGAGCTTGATACTGAAAACTATGAGAAGCGTCCGACGCACAGTGCATTGAACGCCAACCCCCGTATTGGGAGTATTTTCAATAAACAGTGCATTGCGTGCTTCGCACGCCAACCGCCGAATGTAGCCCAACTGTGACTTCATAATTGAATTAAAGTAGGAGAGGGGAAAGTACATTAAGGTACTAGAGTACATAATAAATATTATTATTATTAGCTAAAGAGAAAACTATTTGAACGATTTAGAACAAACTTGTACCAAATAATTATGTCAATTAGGCCTGTTTAGATGCACGAAAAATGGTTTGGGAAAATGTTGAAAAACAATCCCTTTTCTTCCAAAAAACCCCAAAAAAATCTGTTATTATTATTATTATTAGCTAAACGAGAATTGTTTGAATGATGTGGTTTTTTGCTTATGGTAGGGTACATTACGGGCTACAAATAAGCCAAATTTTATCAAAATCGTTGGATCCGTTTTTTTATAAAAAAATAATAACTGATTTTTGGGGAGTTTTTGGTGGGCCAAAAAGGGGGTTGTTTTTCAAAAATGTTCAAAACCTTTTTTTCCTGTATCTATACATGCCTAATTTACATGTTTGGTGCAAATTTGTTCAAAATCGATCGAATAGTTTTCCCTCTAGCTTTGTATACATAGACATTCTGACAGACATACAGACAGACATACAGATAGACATACAGACAGACACTTTGTAAAAAACACTTTTTTGGACTCAGGGGGTTCCAAAACGGATATTTCCACAAAAATCTCAGCATCGATTTTGTTTGCGATCACTATACTTTCTCTATACTATGGTATAGTGAGAAAGTAAAACACGTCTTGGTGTTTTTACCTTAACCAAAATAGTGATCACTAAAAGTACAATTAATTATGACGATGATTGGTTTATATTTTAAAATTGTGTAATGTTATTATCTATTTGATTCTCTGTAAGCCTAATTATCACACTTTGACGTTGCAGGAAAAACTCAAGCGTAACGTAATGAAACTGAATTGTGCCAACATTTTTTATTGTGTATGTTGGCAAAATTGACGTGAGAACGTACATTTTAATTTGACCATTTTAATTTTGTTCACTTCACAATGATTACGGTTTAAATTAAAGCTAGGAAATATTAACATCCGTTCTTCTGCTTTGTAAAAGGTTGTGCCTTAAAATTATCTCCAAGCAGGCGCTGCGGATGGGGAGGTACTTTATTTTTATCTTCACCTCTATATTACATGTTCCAAGCTATCTCAAGCAGGCTGTTTTTTTAAGTTACCGCCATTTATATTTATTGTAAGTACAATTTGCACTATTATTGAAACACTCGAAATCAATTTTGAAAAATCAAAATGGCTGTAACTCAAAAATTTGAAATACTCCCAAATATCGCTGTGTGGCATATCGTTTGTAAGCTTATTTAATTCTGAATTCAAAAAGAATAGTAATAAATATAAAAAAAATAAGTACAGCAAAATGGGGCAAAATCGGAAAACACGATTTTGTTGTTTTTTGGCCGCCATTTTTAATCGGTTAAAGATATGGATGTGCAAACTTCACCGTGTGTTTTCTCTCAAAATTCTACATCGAAATGATGTATCAAATGATTACCTTCTCATTAAAAAAAAAACAAAGTTACATTCAAAATGGCGGATACAAGGTGGTATTTTTACATAGTGTAGGTTCCTCAATCACATCCACCTTTAAATTTTCCTTATATACGAAATATTAAACCGTTTCCAGACTTTCTGAACACCCGGTATTTTTGAATAAATGTTTTTGGATTTCAGTACTCGTTTATTTTTATAATTTTTGTGTGAGGAAAACAAGGAATAGAAGAAGTATGTTGTTTTTGTAAGTTTTTCAGAAATAACTAAAACTATTTTAGTTATTACCATATTGATATTGAACTTAAAGAATCACCGAATTTCGAAGTGATGGTTTTATACAGGTGCTATTACTGGAACATGTTAAGTAACGTTTTGTACAATGACAGAATTTTCAAATTTTACATTCGATTGTGGGTGATAGTACGAGTGGTACCCAAAACTAACCGGAATTGCGCTGCCGTGGACGGGAGTTGTGTAGTACCATTGTATTTGGATATTATACATGATCTATGGTAGTACGCATTCCCGTGTTTAAGTGTACAACGTGCGGCTGTGAAATTTTGCTTCCTGCTCGGTAAAAACGCCTCTGGCACTGTTTAATTGTTGAAAGCAGCTTACAATGATGATGCTGTGGGAAAAACTTAAGTGTACGAGTGGTTCGCTCGGTTTTAAAATGGTGACATGTCGATTGAGGACAAACCTCGTTCTCGACGTCCATCAACTTCCCGAACAGATGAAAATGTTGAGAAAATTCGAGAACTTGTGCTCTCAGACCGTCGACAGACCATTTGAACAATTTTCGGTGATTAGAGGGTAATCTTTTTTAGTTCAGTTCGGCGAATTTTAACCGAAGATTTGGAAATTAAAAGGATCGCTGCCACGTTTTTGCCTCGGGTTCTGATTGAAAATCCAAAAGAACGTCGACTTGAAACATGTCGTGCTTTGAAAGAACAGCTTGATCCAGATTTCCTGTCGAAGGTCATTACTGATGATGAGTGTTGGTGCTATTGTTATGACCCCGAAACAAATCAACAGTCAGGCGAAGCAAGACGTTATTGTCACCCCGTCCAAAGATGTCAAATCAAAAATCAAGAAAATGATCGTTTGTTTTGTTTTTATTTGAAGGGGGTAGTTCATTCAGAGTTTGTTACACCAGGTCAGAACGTTAATCAAGCTTTTTAACAAAAAGTAAAAAAGGCGTCAGGGTAGCCATCGAAAAGGACAACGGTGTTTGACTTGTAGTTTGACTTGACGTATAATACATAACTGCAGGAAAATTCTGCATATGTCTGGTCGTGGTGCCTTTTGACACGGTGTAATAAAAATCCTCCGTCGAAAACATATTTTGCATTTTTTAAGTCTGAATGTTCGGTCGTTGCTAAAGCCCTGTAAAAGCTAGATTTTGGAGGTGTAGATCCCAGTAACTGCTTCAATAAAACGATTAATCAAATTTACAACCTAGAGCTTGGCAATGGGGCTGCGTTCTGCCATCAGTTGAAACTTAGCTTCAAATTCTTCTTGCCCATCTTTCACAAACTTCTTCAAAAACCGTTAGAAAGAATCACTGCTCTGTCCATGTTGCACAAGATCGCCCCCAATTGATCCACCATTGTTGGCGACAGAGCTATTTATTGGATCAATACATTGGCTAAAGTTCTGTGATCCAAAATATGAAATTGTACCGCCCTTGCGAAAGCGTGGCCAGACTTGATTTGTTCATGTTCTAAAAGAGCTAGATAATTGAAACTTTATACAGTTCAGAACTGAAGATTAAAAAGAGCTGAAAATATGATTGAACTAACAAAATGTTGTAATATAAGTTTTTAAAAACGGATTAAAAATATAAAATTATTTCTCCAAGCCATACAGGTTTATAACCAAAAACAATTTGTCCTGTAAATTTTTAATTCTGAATTTTTAATAGCTATGAAAATACTTGTAAGATTAAATACATGTTGCGCATGCAATAGATAGTATAAAAAATAGTAATGAGTGTAGAAAACACACAGAACAGTTCATATAATTTGCAGTAAATAAAATTGCTAGTGACTTAGGTGAATATTTATGCACAAATTATCCATTGCAAGCGTCCCACCTTTTCGTTTTTAACCTTACAAGTATTTTCATAGCTATTAAAAATTCACAATTAAAAACTGTCACAACAATGTGTAAGTGTTCGGAATGTGTATGGCTTATAAATCTGTATATGGAGATAGGAGAAATTATTTTATACTTTTTAGTTAGTTTTAAAAGCGTGCTATTATATTACATTTTTTGTTTATTTTAACTATTATATTTTATTACTGGAAATGGCAGAACAGTTAAAACCATTTTACGTTGTATTCAACTTAAAAATATGAGAGAATGATAGTTTGTAATAATAAATACGAGTTTTGGAGTGAAATAGTGGGTTTTGGCGGAGACAGCCTAAATACAAAAATGTTCGAATAAAACCTAAATCGTAAAACTTGTAGGACCGTTTATGTTCTTTCATTTTGAATAGGAAGGTTATTTATGAAAATTTAATAGTTTTCGAGTTATAAGAAAAACGTTGCTCAAAAATAAGATTTTGTATCTTTTTTTGCATTTTTTTTCAATGTTGCGTCAAGAAATTTGGGCAAATCTCAGATTTGGTTTCAACACCCCCAAAAACATATAAAACTGAAGAAATCAAAACTACCACAAAACTTTCCCGGGGGCTCTTTTGAGCACAAATTGACCGCGTTAAGTGTGAATTGTATATTTTTCAAATATATTACTCAATTTGTATCTTATTGGACTGAATTTCCGGAACACACTCTATTACCTCTTCTTCCCCAAGGAAATAACCCGTGACTCTATTGTTTAAGTTTACCGCCGTGAATTCTAAACATGGAAATCCTCTTTCCTGCTGTGATCCCATTGTAAACAATAACAATGAATTACAATATATATTGTCCTCGTAGGGAAGCTCTGTATTTCCTCTGTAGAAATAGAACGAAATTCAGTGAAGAGGAAATTAATGTATATTTTAAATTTGAAACTGGAATAACGTGGTTTCTCAAACTATAAAGCTTTTACAGGTAGTACCATGTAAGAAATTCGAGAAAATGCAGTTATCTATATATTATGTAAAATCCAAATACCACTCACTGACTCATCACGAAATCTCAAAAACCACCTAACGGATTGGAATGAAATTTCGTATGTAGCTTCCTCTAGGGCCGTAGGTGTTCGCTAAGAAAGTTTTTCAAAAAATTCTAAATTTTAGGGGGGGTTTGGGGGTGTCAAAGTTACTAAAAAATCCCCATCTTTAACTTTGATTTGTCTCTCCGTGCAAAGCCGGATCAGGCCAGCTAGTATATAATATATGAAGGACCGAGAAGCCAACGGGTACAAGTGACATTTTTTGAATAATTGAGTTAAGTGCAGGAACTGGCTCTTCAACAATTTAAAGTTTTTGTGGCCAAGGAATATAATTGTAAGTCTAACTTGTGCTGATATCTAGTTGCGAAAAAAAAATTACTTCATACAAGATTTGTTCACCTTAGAAGCCAAGAGATACATGTGATGCAAATCATTTTACTTTACATTGGTAATTTATTTGTAACCTATGTTTTATTACATAACTTCTAATTCCTGTTAACACGTTCACTGCTACGCAAATTTCGTATTTCCTATGCTAAGAGCTGACCTTTTATTTTTTATACTTTTATAGCATAAATGAGTAGAACTTACTTTATTTTTTATTTTTGTACTTTTATACATAATAATCACTAATATTTTAAAGCGGACGCCTAAAATATTGAAGAAATCCCTTACAGTTAATGGTTTAACTTGAAGTACTTCATACTTACCATCTGCCTTAGTTTTAGAATCAAAACATTAGTAAAATTTCAATAAAAAACAAACTGAGAGCAGAATAAAACAACAGATTGGACACAAACTAAGGCTTGAGATGAAAATTTGTTAATATCCAAGAATGTAGTTCTAGCTTAATAATAATTAATAGGCATTATGTGCAAAACGTAGAAAACGTAATCAATTGTAACAATTTGAAATTCAACCAAAATTATCCCACATTCATGTTGCAGAAACAAGTAAATAATGTAATAAAAACAGTATTAAAACCACAAAACTAATATTTGTAAAACTGATTTTATTTTAATAATTTTAACCTTTAATATAAAGTTTCTGGCTACACTTACTTTGAATTTCAAAAGCTAAACAAAGCCTACTTAACTCTATAATATTACTAGCTGCGCTATCCGGCTTTGCACGGGTAGACAACTCAAAGTTAAATGTATATTAACAAATAAAATATATCAATAAATATTTTACACTATGTATTTCTTATGGGGATTTTTAGTAACTTTGATCCCCCAGACCCCCTTTAAAATTACATATTTTTTAAAACCTTTCTTAGCGAGCACCTAAGGCCCTAGAGGAAGCTACATACAAAATTCCATTAAAATTAATTCGGTGTTTTTTTTTTTAGTAACTTTTATCAACCCAAACCCTAATAAAATTTTTAATTTTTTGAAAATCTTTCTTAGCGAGTACCTATGGCCCTAGAGGAAGCTGCTTACCAAACTTCATTCCAATCCGTTAGGTGGAATTTTTAGTAACTTTGGCCCCTCTAAACCCCCTTAAAATATCAATTTTTTTTAAAACCTTACTTAGCGAGCATTTAGGTCCCTATAGGAAGCTACATACCAAATTTCATTCCAATCCGTTGATTAGTTTTTGAGAAATCTAGTGAGAAATCAGTGAGTGGTATTTGGCTTATATATATATATAGATCTTAAATAATAAAAGCTCTATTGTCATAATAATAAAAGATCTGAAGTTATGATTTTAGTAAATTTGATCCATCCAAACCCCTCCTAAAATTTCGAAATTTTTCATACCCTTTCTTAGTAAGCAACTATGGCCCTAGAGGAAGCTACATACCAAATTTCATTCCAATCCGTTTGGTAGTTTTGAAGAAATCGTGACTTAATTACTTTGATCCCAACAAACCCCCCCTAAAATTTCAAATTTTTTTAAACCCTTTCCTAGCGAGCGCCTATGGTCCTAGAAGAAGCTACATACCAAATTTCACTCCAATCTGTTCAGTAATTTTGAAGAAATCGTGATTTAGTAATTTTTACCCCCCAAACCTCCCTAAAAATTTCCAATTTTTTAAAACCCTTTTTTAGTGAACACTTATGGCCCTAGAGGAAGCTGCATACCAAATTTCATTCCAATCCGTTCGGTAGTTTTGAAGAAATCGTTTTTGAATAACTTTGATCCCCCCAAACCCGCTCTAAAATTTCGAATCTTTTCAAACCCTTTCTTAGTGAGCATCTATTGCCCTAGAGGAAGCTACATATCAAATTTCATTTCAATCCGTTCAGTAGTTTTTGAGAAATCGTGATGAGTGAGTGAGTGAGTGAATGGTATTTCGCTTTTATATATATACATAGATTAAAATAAAACAGTTCTAATAAAATACGTAGTTTTAAATAACAATTAAAATAACTTACTAATAAACAGTCAGCATACAAATACGATATTAGCAGATATGTTTAACACATGTAACCATAAGCGTTTGGTGTTATTTCGTATTTGGGTTGGTTAGCACTAAATTCCACTTTATAACAGGCACCAGGGACTTTAGTCACGACCACAAAAACCATCGGATAAATTTGAGTTTACACGCTAAAAGGGATTAAACCAAGACTTATGCGATTTGTACTTTTCCTTTAACACGTTCACTGCTAAGGGCGCACATGTGAGTTTCACACTGAACACTATGAGAAGCGGCCGACGCACAGAGCATTGCACGCCAAACCCCGTATTGGGAGTAATTTCAGTACACAGTGCATTGCGTGCTTCTCACGCCAATCCCCGTATCGGGAGATTTTTCAATACAAAATGAATTGCGTGCTTCGCACGCCAATCCTCGTATTAGGCGTATTTTCAATACACAGTGCATTGCGTGCTTCGCACGCCAATCCCTGTATTGAGAGTTGTACAATACACAGTGAATTGCGTTCTTCGCACGCCAACCCCCGTATTGGGAGTATTTTCAACAAACCCCATATTGGGGGTATTTTCAACACACAATGCATTGCGTGCTTCGCACGTTTAACTCCCGTGCTGGGAGTATTTTCAATACACAGTTCATTGTGTGCTTCACGAATATTTTAAGCCTATGTGCTATGGACGCACATGTGCGTCCGTTTTACAAGATTAGTGATTATTACGTGGAATGGTTCAAAAATAAAAAATGAAGTAATTTCTCCTCATTTAGGCTATAAATATAAAAAACAAAAGGTCAGCTCTATAGCCGAAATGCTAAATAAACGGTATCAGTTAACTGACACAAACTTTCTCCCAACTTACTGTAGTCAAAATAATATTGTTTTTAATCATTTTATTTACTACTTTTTAGAACAAAACAAAAAAATAATATTCTACCTACGTCAATCGTATAAAAAAGTTATTGTCCCAGGCGGGATTCGATCGCGCGACCTTTGAATTACTGGCCGTCCTCGCTACCGTTGTGCTACCCCGTGCGGCCGTCGCCGTGATGCTAGATTGACAACATAAACTTGTTTATTTTTTAACATTTCCCCATAATTATGAAACGCCGAAGTTTTGATAAAAGCGGGTGGTGTCATTTTGTTTGGCATCTTAAGCACTATAAATACTGAAAATTTGATCAAAATCGTTAGATCAGTTTTTGAGAAATTTGCATTTTTGTCGTTTTTTATTGGTTTTTTGGGGTAAATTACCCTTAAAAATTAAAAGTTCCAAAAAATGAAAAAAACGCCTGGAGATATTAGGGTTTAGTACCTACATACCAAATTTCATGAAAATCGGACCAATAGTGTCCCCTCTGGTCGTGTATACATACTGACACACTGACAGACAGACACCACGTTAAAAACACTTTTTTGGGTTCAGGGAGCACCAAAACAAAAAATTCCACTAAAAATATTTTTGGGTTCAGGGAGCACCAACACAGATAATTGCACTAAACAATTTTTTGGGGTTCTGGGAGCACCAAAACAGATAATTCAACTGAAAATTCAAATTCGAACATTTTTACGAAAACAATACTTTCTCCATATACTACTTATAGGGTGGAGAAAGTAAAAACAGGAAATACGAAATGTGCGTAAGGGCGAACGTGTTAAGGTTTTGGTTCTGCTCTAATACTTAGTTATTACGTAGTTACAGTAATTAAGATATAGTTGTAAGCTAACATGTATATATTAACTCTAAATTATAAACCAACTCGAAATTATTTATATTGTGATTTCTGAGATACCAGTTTTAAAATATGTTTTCTCTGTTATAAAGTTTAGTGCAATATGTATAACCAGCTTTGTCATGACTGAATGAATGCATGACCCAGGGCCGGCGAGAATAGAAGAAGGGCTCAGCCACTCTTAATACCTAATAAACATTCCTTGGATTTGGCTCTTCACCAATCGTTCACTAAAAAATTAGAAGCGCTTGAATCATTCTTGCCTTTCTGTAAATAACTTTAGATATGAATAAGATAGAGCCCTCTAGTTTTCGTCTTTTACATACTTGTAGCAATACATTTAAAATGAGGGGTCACAAGACGGGGGTTTGCATTTAAAATTTTTGAGCTGCCCCCAAAATTTCCCATTTTGTAATTGGTAACAACGTTGTCTTACGCGTGAAAAAGTACATCTTTGAATCTAGTAAACATTACCTGAGTTTGTTTTTTTCCAATTACTCTCTCAAAAGTTCCAGGGTCTCCGGACTTTTAGTTCACCCTGCATATTCTACATGTAAGTAGGCCTCATATGTAAAATGCTAAACCAAAATTTGAAAGAAACCTAGAAAATTGTCACGCAAAGTTAAATAACATTAAAAAATGACTGAAAATCTGCTTAGCCTCCTTGGAAGTAAACAAAACCGTATATTAGTAAAGTAAACATATCTGTAACTGATTTGTTGTGTTTTCGCTCATTTTACCTTGTCTAGATGCATTAGTATTTGATTAAAGTATTATTTATTGATTGTTGAAAGTGTATAATATCAAAGAGGGTGCCACTAGGGGTAGAAGGGTATCGTGGGATCATTAAGGACTAAATACATGCTGCCGACTAATGCAAAGCAGTGGTGGTTGTATGGCAGTGCAGCGCGAGTGACAACCCTGTGACGTCACAGCGTAGAACCGACTGGCAGCACGTATCAAGAGGAAGTGGCTGAGCCCTTATACTAGCGATTCTCGCCGGCCCTGGCATGACCGACCGACTGAAATAAAATCAACGAAGAGAAAAACGACTTAGGGGTCTCCTGTAGTGGCGGCCATCTTGGATTTTTATCCCAAAAGGGCAATGTTAAATTTCATACCATTTATTTCGTTTACTTTTTATCACAAAATTGTTTGCAAGGTCTCATTTTAAGTAAAGTTGCATTCGTCTTGCAAGGTTCATTTTTTTTAAATGCTTTTGATTTGTAATATAATTGACATTGTAAGTACAAAGTTTGAATTTTTTTCCCAACACAATAAAAAATGTTTAATGAAAAATAATTTGCAAGCCGGATCAGAAAATGTATAAAGAATATTCAGTTTTGTTTTTTCAACACTCAATTACAAAAGATAGACTTATAAAAGGGTTTGAAATGAGGGAATGTCAAAGCGTTCAGCTGCAAGAAATTGCATTGTTTAGATAGGGATACAGTGAGAAGCGGTTGCGTTTCCGGTTGCTTTCTCGTTTACTGTACCAGACCCTTAAGATAAAAACTTAAAAGTATATTCTCATGATGTTCATAGACGTACACTAAGAAAGAAATTTGCGAAATATTTATTTTAAAGAGTTAAAATGGGAAAAATAAGGAGGTACACTTAAAACTGCTGTTCGAATCAAAAACATGTTTTTTTAATACATTTATTACCTAAGAACTTGGTAAATTTAGAATAATTTAATTATTCTTCACAAACATCAATTTTTTTAGATTGGGTTGACAAAATGGAAGCTAACACAAACAAAACGTAAACGAGAAAGCTTACTATATTATTATTGAAACATCTGTTGTTACATATTATATATAAAATTAATATGATTTTTAATTAATTAATTAGATCGAAAACCTAACACAATTTTATCTTATGCCTATATTGCACCAAAAGGTGTTACGTGAAAACATTTACATTTATAACCATAGCGAACAACTTGGCCAATTTAGAATCAGATAATCGTTTGATTATTTTTCACAAACAAAACGTTTTTTGGGTTAGGTAAATGGAAACACAAACAACAATCAACGAAAAAGGCTTCCTGTATTATAATTTAACATCTGTTGTTACATATTATAAATAAAATAACAGATTAAGTCAAAAACCTAACACAATTTTACCGTATGCGTATATTGAACCAACATGTTTCTTAAAAACATTTACATTTATTACCATAGCGACCAACTTGGCCAATATTTGATTATTTTTCATAATCAAAAGCAGAGTGACGAGTCTCCATAGCGCCGAGCGGGCACCTGGCATAATTCACAAAAGCAACGAACCGTGGTAATGGTGTGTGCCCAACTGAGCATAGTAGATGATCAGCACTGGAATGACGCAAAATTTGCATACATTTCATTGCAGACATTACGTAACCTAACTTAACTTAACCTAATACTCCTCCAATTCTAAAGTAACATTGTCTTTTTAGTTTAATAAAAATATGACAAATATTTTACTCCTTCACCGAATAAAATCGTTGAGCCCGGCATTGATTATATTAACCCTCGTCGCAGACCCTTTGATAATTTATGGCCTCGGCGCTGAGGAGATAATTTTCCCTCGGCGCTGTGGAGACGTCACCGTATGAAATCAATCGGTCACACCTAAAAGACGATACACTCACTTTGACAAGTGATACCCTTAGTTTATACAGAGAAAAGCTGAAAGTAAAGGGTACACATAGAATAAAGAAGTTCAAAGGCACGTGTCCTACTAACAACACTTTAATCTCTTTGTTTCTTTTTATATGGGTAATTTGATTTCAGTCTTAGAAAATACTGTTAACGATCTATTGTTTTAGTGGAAGTAGTATGATTGTACCTTTTAAGCATAAAATATGAAATATAAGTACTTGTTACCTGTAAAAATAAAATACATTTGTAAGGTTATATCATTCAAACGACACGTTTTCAAAATATAATTTGTATAATTCATTATAACTATTCATTTCCATAAATATTGCAAATATGCTCGGCATCCATTAATCATCTCCACAAAAACAAAATAATAATCACGTAGTTTCAATTTAATTCTTTTAACCTTCAAGATCCAAAATGATGAATCAATTGTCCATACTAATATTATAAAGAGGTAAAATTTGTTTGTTTGTATGAAAGGGGTAATCTCTTGAACTACTGAGCCGATAGAAGAAATAATTTTAATAAAAATCTGCACTGTCCCTGAGTATCATAGGCAATAATTCATTTTGATAAAAACATTTTATCAAATAATATCAGTTAAATATAAAAAGTATTAAAAAGCCATAAAATTTAATAGATTGGTGAACAAACTAATAGTGAGAAAAAAATTTGCAAGAAGAAAAAATGGGACTGTACAACAATTCCTTAGAAGAAAACATTTTTGTATAAAATTAAAAAAAGAAATAAAAACACAATTTTTAGTAAATGATGCAACATTTTTAAGTGTTGAATATATTAGAAAATAAAAGTCGCTGTAAACTATTATGAAAAATGTTAGTAAATTGTAATGATACAATTTATAACGCAAAAATGTGGTGTTTATAAACTGACATGTAACATTTTGTAATGTATAGCTTATCTAGGCCAAACAGGCCGTTAGCTAAGTTAAAAATAATGACAGGAAATTTACATACAATATTGCTATGTTTACTGTGTTGGTATTGGATGCCGGGTTGGTATAGGATGCCGGGTTGAATAACAGTTTTGACAGTTCATCCGATAGGGAATCAAAAGTGCTACAAAAAAGGTGTCGACATTTTTTCTTAAAATGTTCGGTTTTTTAGCAATTTAGCCGCCATTTTGAAACTCATGATTGGATTTAATCGCTTATTTTTCTTGAGATATATCATTGTTAGGTTAAACTTCACGCCAAGTTTGAACTCAATCAGTCAAACCGTTCTCTAGATGGAAATTATTTTGTACAAAACACAAAATGGCGGATATCCATTAAACGAAGCGTTTATATGAACTTTTTTCTCTTATTTTGACCCATAGAATCGTTCCCCGAAGTTTGGCACCTTACTTATTTGACACTCTGTATACATGTTTAACCCCAAAGCCGATAATATAGGCAGTTAAATATTAGATAATTCCTCATTTCCAGATATCATGATAGATATCATTTGTTATTGCCTCTTCTATTTTGCTTCAGATTGAATTTTTAAATGAATTATCCTTATTATATTTATGACTAGATATATCATATAAAATCGGATATTTCCTGACACTTTCAATGAGTTGTTCGTCATTTATTGTACACAAATACAAATAAATTATTTTTTTTAAACACGGAAGGGATACTAAAGCAGACTGATACCGACATGAGCTGGACGTGTGGAGACCAGCTGTTTCACTGAGACAAAAATACGGATTCAATACGGCACTGACCTGTGTAAATATACCTTTCATTTAATACCAAAAATATAAGGAACTACACCTAGTTGACTAACAATGTATACGTCCTGTTTAAATGAGGGTCATACATTTTTCAACGCAGAAATTTGAATAACGTAAACAAAACATTCATAAAGTACAGAATTTACATTTACCAACCAGAAATGTTGACACAGTGTCGTCTAAATGAAACCTTACGCAAGCGTAAAATAGTTAGTAATTATTCCTGTACTTTCATTGTAGAACGGAACTCATACTTCCTTCATTCTTGTCTACCATAGTGTCAAAGCCACAAAGATACGCAATTATTTTACTTCGTTGTGTTTTTATTAGTTTACGAATGTTGTACTTTATTGAAGTGTAAAATTCTATAGGCACACCACGACCTAAATTTTTGTATGCATGTGTGTATAGCAGCGTATATAGTTTTCTTGTTGCTGGGAGTGAATCGGAATTGACCGTCACGCGTTTCACCATTCATTTTGTGAAACGCTCCTAAAGTGAAACGCTCCTAACGTGAAACGCTCTATTCCATCTGTTTGAAAAAAGTCTTTGGTCTTGCCGAGATTCGAAAAAGCAGAGTCCGTCACCATATACTAGCGACTTAGACGGTTAGGCCACGATCACATTGCAAATTTAGTGTATTTGAGTTGGGTATGTAAGTGTAACAGATTGTCCTACATACATAGGCTTAATCTGTTAATGTTAACACAATGTATAGTTTAATTAGCAATACCTCTGAAATGGACATTGTGCTTCCTCATTTCGTAAGGTGTGTTAAAAAGTCCACACTTCTCCCGTGTGGTTTTGAGCACACAATTACATTTTGTATACAATACAATGTTTATTTAACCCTAGTTTCATGTAAACTGTTATTTTATTTTAGGCTTAGCTTTACAAAGTAGGCTGCATCTATAAGTCAAACTGTCAAACCAGATGTTAGTGCAAAATCTCACCAGTAGAGTGGGCACTACCAAATTTTACAAACTACGTTCAAAAACAGGGCAGATGTATTTAGCGAGTTTTGCGGAAAGAAATCAAAGATTGCAAATAATACAGCTTGCCTAAACACTTAACCGAAAAGCTTAAAATGCAAAAGAGTAGCAAACACTGAAGAGACGAACCGTCTTAGTACGAAATAAATGTATAGATAAAATCATATAGGATGGCGCGTAGGGCGGGTAGTGCGAGTGAGACAGAGTACCTATCCCACCACACTTCCCCTCCTAAGATTAGGCGGAGCATTGTACAGTCAACCCTAATTATGTTGGCTTACAGTATTTACTTTATGATATCGATACATTTTAAATAAAACATGTACTTAACACGCTTAAAATACTATTTAAATTAAAGGCTATTTTATAACTTATAAAGTAGTTTATTATAAATTTACTATAGATATAAGTAAATAGAAAAATAGTATATATTTACATTACATTAAATAATTTACTGTCCAACTCTTCAAGTAGTTTCTTATGAATTTAGTATAAAAATAAAAAAATATATATATTTACATTACATAAAATTATTAACTGTCCCGCTCTTCAATTCAGTTAATTAATATAAATTAACTATAGATATAAGAAAAAGAAAAAACAATATGTTTACATTAGGCTATTAGCTGATAATAATGGTTGCGCTTATTTGCAAGCGATTTGTGGACAAAAAAAAACATCTGACTGAAAAATGTTTGAAATAAAATATGTAGATCAACTAATTTTCTACAACTTTGCCGCTGGAAGTTTCTTTCTACCCTAAAAATAAAAAAAGTTTACGCTTTACTACTTTTTTATGTCAAGATTTAAAAAGTCGAAGTATTTGTTATTGTTTAAATTTCGAACATTTACTAAACTGGAAGATATTTATACTGTTAGTTGCAACATATCACGCAGATTACAAATATATAAAATTTGTCCTATTTAAATAATCCTAGTACTGTGCAGAAGCTTGTAATTGAAAGCGCGTCAAATATTAAAAATTGCTCGGCGGCCCTCTAATTGATGGATTTGACACAGACTGTATTTTTCTTACAAAACGACAAAGACTGGTGTTGGAGGGAGAAGGGCATTACTGCTTCTGCGCAAACCACGCGCCATCCTAAATGGTACTACCTATAACTAATAGTTGTAAGTGAAGTTATTGCGTGTGTATACATCCTACGCATGCTACGATCCTACTGGGCATTTGTTTAAATAATTAATTAAAAAGATATATAGACTTTAAATAAATACAGGGTATTTTTTTGAAAATTTTTCAAGTCTGTTACAGTAGAGTCCCGCTAATTCGAACCCCGCTAATCCGAAAATCCGCCTATTCCTAACAGAGTTCAGAAAAATACTGATTTTTAAACGTAAGAAACAGGACAAATTAAAAAGAAGTTCTTGAAAAAAACGTGCATTTATTGTTATTTAAAATAGTTAAATAGAGACTAATACGTAGAGCCTAATCTTGATGAAAACGCCTGAAACGAAATACGAATGAAAGCTGATTACTTACAGTTCATGTCGTCTCCAGTTATACAATTTGTAGAATAATTTTTAATCACTGCTAAACACAAAGCATTATTAATTTACACGCACTTTTAAGAAGTAATGTCAGTGATTTTTTTCTGTCAAAGAGTACTGAATCGACTTGAGGATGCAATGTTCCGCCATCGCCGCATGAACATAACATCATTTGGTGTTGATGAAGCGTGTTGTTTGACGCAGCGTAGCGAGAGGTCAAGAGCAATTGCCGCGTGTGTGTGTGATATGATTTCAGTTTGAGCATTCCCCTATTTCTCGCTTTCCTCCAAGTGGGTCTGTTTGCATCGATAAATTTGTAATAAGTGCACACAGTTTATCAAACTCCCCTAGAGTAAACACTGAACTAGATACGACTACACTAGATTCCACGTTCACCGTGCTGTACAGAGAGCCCATGAGCCATTTTATCCATACGACAGTCTCATGAATATAGATATGTTTGAAACGCGGGAGGGAGAGGGGTAGGTAATGTCTCGGCGCTATGAGTCATCGAAGGAAATGCATCTCCTTTCCGACTTTCACTGAACCTGTTCACAAGCCGATCAACGCTGTATAGAGCTGCCATTAGCAGATGTCCCCGCACATTATTTATCCATAAACATGTCAATACGTTGATATTATTTATGCAATCCGCCTATTCCGAATTCCCGCTAATCCGAACAGTGTTCGGTCCCAATTAGTTCGGATTAGTGGAACTCTACTGTATTGAAAAATGGAAAGTTATATAGTAGAGTCACACTATTCCGAACCCCGCTATTCCGAAAATCCGCCTATTCCGAACATAGTTAGGAAAAAATATCGATTTTCTTAACATAAAAACAGGTGAAATTAAAAAGACGTTCGTGAAAAAACTTAAATTTATTGTTATACAAATAAGTTAAATAGATGCATAATAAGCTTGATGAAAACGCCTTAAACCAAATTGGAATGAAAGCTGGTTTTGTTTCCTTCACCTTTTCTGTTTTGCGGGAAGGAAGTTACCGCAACAAGCATCCGGTGAATGGGATACTGGTTCATTCAAAAAGATGGAAGGGATACAACAGTTATTCACTACACTGGATTCCACGTTCACCGTGCAGTACATAGCGCCCATAAGCCATGTTATCCGTACGACAGTCTCAGCTATACTAGCCAACTAAAAAACATCAACTCCCATTCAATGCTCGGTCAGTTGATGCCATATACGTGATGTTCCCTGTAATGGTAGTAGCATGTCTATTCTCCCGTAAGACCTGTACTGCACGGTGAACGTGGAATCGAGTGTAGTAGTGTAATTGCCTCCTGCCAGTTGCGTTCGTCCGTTTTTCTTCTGTGTTTTCTTTATCTCGAACGAATTTTTTTCTCGATATTTTTTCAAGGCGATGCGATACTAACGGACAGACTGCGGGATGACAAAGCCTATCCCTTCCTTTCGTTTTTAAAAGAAAGCAGAATCGTAAAGCAACGGAAGGAAAAAACGGATTGTATGGTGTAATCCTACACTAAGGCGGGGTCAGGCACATTTGCCGCGTCTACGTGTTCAAAGAGTTAAGTTTGAGCTTTCACCTCCTCCTCGCTTTCCTCCGAGCCGATCGACGCTGTATAACAGACACTAGCAGATGTCCCCGCACTTAATTTACGCCTTAACAAGTCAGTACGTTGATATCATTCATGAAATCCGCCTATTCCGAATTCCCGCTAAACCGAACAGTGTTTCGTCCCAATTAGTTCGGAATAGCTGGACTTTATAAAAACCTCGGTTATTTTCCGCCAGGGGGAACTTTAGAAACCCTATTTTACTAAACCCCACAGCATTTCACCTCCAACTCAAAAACGTGTAAGGGACAAATAAGGCTGTGTTACATCAAATTGAAGCCCTTTAAAAGCTACACATTTCTGTGGTAAGAAAATGAAGATCATCTAACGCATTCGTTTGCTCCGCTCACAAAATTTTAGTTAATAAGTTACTGTTATAATTTTATAATTAAATTTCTCGTTACAATTATGTGTTGAATACCTATTAGAATGATAGGCAAATGAATTGAAAGGTAGCTATTTTATTCCAATAAATTACTTTGTAACTTAGCTGAGCTTCATCGGCAGTTGTTCACGATCTTATAGTTATAAATAAAATAACGAAACGAAAATATTCTTGGTTCAAAGGAGAACAAATGTTTTGATATTATTTACTGAAATCTCTTAAGAATCTTTGTAACTATTTTTCAAAGTGAAAGATTAAGGCCATTCGACAAAGTACTTAACCAAACAAATCAACCTTCTCTTTACAATAGTATGAAACTAAGCTGGGTTTATGTTTGAAACTTTTATTTAATATTAATGAGAAATGCTTTTAGTTGAAAAAGTTTAGGATCAAAAGAGAAACTGGGGAATAATTTTAACAGTTAATAGTAAAATAAATAATAAATTTAATGTCACAACAGTACTTTGTCTTAAATTGAAGTAAAAGAATTGTTTTTACTTTTTTTCTTTTGTCATGTTTAATTTGTAAGTATATGGCACTTTAAACTATGGTAAATATAGCAAAAAAACTACGTATAGCTTTTGCATATACAGAGTGTTCATAAAGTCCCTTTAACCCCCCTCATTATTTTTGTTACAGAAAAGAAGTTATATCATAACTTTTTATAAATTTTGTATTTTGACAAATAAACATAACAGGACAAAGTTTTGACATATCTGATCCTCTATGATTTTGGGGGGCTTAAGTGGTAAGGGGGCTATCAATTTCAAATATAAAGTTAAGTCATGAACCTACACAATGACTTTACATGTTCATGGTAAGGTACACCATTGAAAATAATAATAATATTTATTTCACTCCAATTATTTACTTATATAACATACACATTTTACTGGTTGGGAAATATCTAACCATCTCTTCCCGTATTCTATGGTTAGTTTTAAAAATAACGAAACCAAATACAAAATAATAAAAGTAATAAAACCAGAAATAAATACAAATTAGTCTACCTTTATAATTAAAATTTGTCATAAGCGGCTAACCCTGCTGTGGTATATCTTATTCGCACGCCTCTGCATACATAATTAAATCAAACAAACTATATCCAAACACACAATTGCTTACACACATACTCGCATACACTCAAACTTCTATAAACTACCATACAATATATAAACACATGCATTCCAAACAAACCAATACATAAAACATTCACTATAGTAAATACCACGAAAGAATACCGTTTAGGGACGGGCTTGTGTACACCGAGACCTTGAACACTCCAATGGCCTTAATGCGACGTTGTCACGTTCTTCCCACGCTTCTAATTGAATGCGGCTGCCTCAACACATTTATAATTCTTAAAACTGTGCGCTCAAGCCTCGAGCGGTAATTACCAGGAGTGTTCGAGACTAGTAGATATGGCAACGCTGCGCGACCATCCTATTGGCCGCCACGCAACGGTATTCTTTAGTGGTCTTTAATATTGACCATATTCTTAAGGGTCTGAAGAGTGTGCTGAAGATAGAACCTGAAACACAGAAGAACCAGTTAGAGCCTAATAATTAGCGACTTACGTACCCTACGCCACGCCTTCCTAACAGGCTTAAGGGTCTGCTCCAATCAACGAGAAAACAACCAGAAAATCAAACGCTTCTCACTGTATCCCTATCTAAACAGTACAATTTTTTGCAGCTGAACTCTTTGACATTGCCTCCTTTCAAACCATTTTAAAAGTCCATCTTTTGTAATTGAGTGTTGAAAAAAAACTGAATATTCTTTATAAAATTTCGGATCCGGCTTGCAAATTATTTTTCATTATAAATTTTTTATTGTGTTAGGAAAAAAAATCAAACTTTGTACTTACAAAATGTCAATTATATAACAAATCAAAAGCATTTAAAAAATTGTAAATTGCAAGACGGATGCTTATTGTGACTGTGCTTAAAATGAGACCTTGCAAACAATATTATGATAAAAAGTAAACTAAATAAATGGTTTGAAATTTAACATTGCTCTTGTGGGATAAAAATCCAAGATGGCCGCCACTACAGCAGACCATTAAATAGTTCATCGCAGGACCCGAAACCCCAAGGCCAACCCTTCACTCACGACATATACTTTACTATCCTTGGTTCTTCCCTGATCTGCAATGGCAATTTATTAAATACTTGTGGACCAATATATAAAAAAGACTTTTTACAGCAAATTTTGTTCACTTTTGGTCTTTTTATGTGCATCTGGACAGTACTCCTTGTTATAAAATAAATTTGGACATTGGAAGTATTTCCGCTCCTGCTAGGACTTTATATATAAATAAATGTTTCAGGGGCAATATATTCAGTTGTTGAAATAAGGGAAAAGAATGGTGGCTGTTACGCCTGAAAAGTAGAATTCGGATAAAATGTTTTTGGGTGACAATTAGAGGTGCAGTGGCGGCCATACGCACTCTATTCCGTATTGTGGTCTGGAATGTATGAACGCATGATATAACATTCGCAGTACTTTTAAGTTGCAGATGTTTCTCAAATAATAGAATTTCCTTATTAAGAACGTAATTTAGAGTTTAACTGTCGGATGTGTTTCTTCCGTGTAATTTTGCTGTCAAGATAAACGCTTAAAAACTTTACATCATCTGTTCGCTGGACGGACGGACACAAACAAAAATCAGGACCAAGACACATGTTATACGCTTATTAAAAGAGAAACAGAATGGCGCAAACTAGAGCTTAATATCTTACTTCGTTTCAAAATAATGGACAATCAAAGTTCTGAAAATAACATAGGCTACAACCTACTTATTCCTAAAATCAACAAATTAATTATAACCTGCTTTGATGTTATGATAACAATATCATTTACCAAAGCTTTGATTGTCCGTTACTTTGAAACGAAGCAAGATACTAAGCTCTAGTTTGCGCCATTCTGTTTCTTTTTTAATAAGCTTTTCAATGTTGTATTTTATGACCTACATTTATTTTTGAATTTTTCAACCATCCTACCTTAAGAATCATAATGGTTCAGACATGTCAAACAATTTGTCCTGTTATGCAACACAAGATGTATACAAAGTTTTGTTAACTTAATTTCAATAACAAAAATAATAGGAGGTTAAAGGGACTTTATGAACACTCTGTATATATTTTTTTGAAGAGTTTAAAAAAGAAAACATAATAAATTATTATGTTATAAGTGATTTGTACTCAAGACCCACTGACCTTAATAAGTTTTTTCTTCTAAAAACTATTGCAATTTCGGACCTTTTGTCCATCATCAGGTTATATAAAAATCATACATACAAAACATAGCAAATATAACACATAATTCGCTCTCACTTCACTCACTTTTCTGTGCTGCCGTAGCACCCCGGTGCAGATTCTAGGGTTAAAGATTAAACAAACAAAACATTAAATGGGGAAATAAACGTATATAAAAAAATTACTAAATTATTTGCACGCCAACCCCCGTATTGGGAGTATTTTCAATACACCATGCATTGCGTGATTCGCACGCCAACCCCCGTATTGGGAGAATTTTCAATACAAAGAGCATTGCGTGCTTCGCAAACCAAACCCCGTATTGGGAGCATTTTCAATACACAGTGCATTGCGTGCTTCGCACGCCAACCCCCGTATTGGGCGAATTTTCAATACAAAGAGCATTGCGTGCTTCGCACGCCAATTTTAAGGATATGTGCTATGGGCGCACGCTTTAAAGTGTTAGTGATTATTACGTAGAAAGGTTCAAAAATAAAAAATAAAGTAATTTCTACTCATTTAGGCTATAAATATAAAAAATAAAAGGTCAGCTCCTAGAATAGGAAATACGAAATTTGCGTAGCAGTGAACGTGTTAAACAGTTATTCTTATGAACTACTTGGTACTAGTATAAACGAAGTTTATATTTAATTATTCTACTACCATGCTCTTGAATTACTAATAATTTTAATATTTAAAGCAAATTAGGTTTTTGTGCTCGAAAAACTGAAATTACTTGAGTAATACAAGGTTGTTTTGTTTAGTTTAACACCATTTTAGATATGTTCATACAATTTCCAAAATAACTTAAAATAATCGATTTGTATTAATGTCCAATACTAAAAGTTGTATGAAAGATGAAAGATATATTTCTTGTTGGAAATTTTATGTACATTATAAAAAAAATTTAAACTTCAGAAAACGTTCATGCAAATCCCGGAAATTTCTGTTTTACGTGTAGTCTACAAGTAACGAATTTCGTTTTAAAATTTCAAGTGTATATTAATCCAGAAACATGGTACTAAAACAAATTAAATTTGCACTGTGTTGTACCAAATAGTTTTCCATCAAAACACATTAAACCACTCCTATTTACTTATAAATAATTGTGAGATATACTATTAAAATGCTTTTGTTCAATACAAAATTTAGTAGTAAAAATAAAATGAAATAATAATTATATATTTTTAAAACACAAGTATATCTAATATCGTACTTAAGTAAACAAACACAAATTTTGAGTTTTCAAATGATGTTCAGGTTTTGGTTTTTAATAAAAACTGTATTATTTTTCATTCAAACAATTTGGTTTACATTGTCACAGCGTAAGTAAAATATAAAATTGTTTTTTTTTTCACAGGTTACGTAATTGATAACTAAGTAAAATCAATGCATTGTTAGTATTTATAGCCACTGATCCCTTTGAGAGATGTCCTTGTAAGATGTAGGACACTACCCAAGGGAAATACAACCCGGGAAGATTATGTTTGCTTTGCTAAAACCTGGTGGGAATCGACAATGGCTGTATATATAGAGGACATTCGAAAGAAATAAGATTCTAAAAAAAAAAAAACAATGTCTTGAAACTAAAGAACAATCATCATTTAAAAATAATTCAGCATTTTAATTACTAACATTTTATTCACCCCTTTCTTAAAACACCTAACATTATAAATCCTTTTTGAAAAAACTTAGGGGGTTTATTAACTCCTATAAACGAGTGGACGTCCGCCAGTGGGTTGGCGTGCGAAGCACACTCTGTATTGTGTATTGAAAATAATCAAACATTTCTTTATTATAATATTGTAACTTGATCTATTAATATGAAATAAAAAGCAATTAAATGATAATATTTTTATCTTCTATAAAATATATAATAACTTATATACATTTTGTTTTAAATTATAAATGGGCCTACAGTTTTATAATTCTTATAGTTGTACACATTTACCGAGTTGAAAATCCCCGACAGCACAGTTAAGTAGGCCTAGATAAAATCTGTTCATCTACACTGTTTAAAAATTACGTTTTTCCGAGGTGTATCTAATTAATCTGCCTGTTGTTTTTTCACAGGGGCTCGCCAATTAATTTCAATAAAAGAAAGACAAAATTATTTCTCACGCTGTTTCAACTTCAAAATGTAAACATCAATTACGACTATAGTCAGGACGCAAAATATTGTTTTTGTTTAAACCCGTGTATTTCCCCCAACTCGGATGCAAATTCAAAAGCTTTTGTACATTTTGAAACACACTCCACACCTACCCCGTAAATTATCACAAGTGGTTTTATCATATTTACGCTCTATTGTTTTAATTAACGCTCCGAATTTGTTTGTGTCAGAGAAATTATAACCTCGTTCCCCAGAGTTATTATCACAACAATGGAATTATTTAAACGAAGAACGTAGGAACAATGAACCGCCTGAGTTACAGCTGTTTGTTCGCAGTTAAATAATTTTACGCTCATTTTATTAATATACGTAAACTTTGCACTGAATTATTTGCAACTTAAATATGACATTTATAAAGTGATCAGCTGTTTAAAACTGATTGATTTTACAACACGAATAAATTATAATCACACCAACAAAGAAATTGACGAAACCACTTGTATCGTCCGTACTTTCACGTTTTGCTGGATAAGTTAACTGTTATGTAGGTTCGGCAATTGTGTATTTGTTAAATCAATTAATTTAGAAGAGCTCATCTTAAGTTTATATCTGTTTTGTGAAAGTTTGTCAAACATTATCCAATTTGAATTTTGTAACTTGATTTTATGCCTTGCAGTTTATTGTTTTTAGTCCTAAGTAGTTTCTCTTGAAGAACGAATGAAACAAAAAGAATTGAGAAAAATAAAGTAAATGTGTGAGGTTGTGGGACCCCCGTCAGGAACGAAGTTCATCACACCTTTTCTTCAATTATTTTACCAGCCTTAATGGCAACATACACACATAATTTTAATCTTTCAATTGCCGTTTATTATTAGTTTGTTTTGTATACAAATATTTACAGTTTGTATACAATATTGTCTTCGACAGAGTTGTGTCGAAACTAGTCGGACCCAGCAGCAGTAGAGGGGAAATCAACAGGACCATTTGAAGGTTGGTAAATTAATTTTAAAAAAAAATATGAATTAGTTTCAAATTAGGTAAATAATATCAAGTTATTAAGAAAATGATACAAAATTTGTGTTATTTGTGTTGTCATGTGCCATACGAATCAAAAAGCGTATTTTCACGCACTTAGAGTAGAAATATAGCAATACATTTAGGCTTCTTGGTGAAGGTTGTAAATTAATTTTAAAAATTTACAATAATGGTTCAGGAAGTAGGAATCACAATAATGAATAATTCATATTGCTGAATATGGTGGGAATTTTCGTTTTGGTAGGGATATTTAGCTTTTTCTGTAGTGAATAGCATAATTATACAGTCTTTGATGACATTCAGCTGATGACAACCCTGCAAATGGGGCTGGTATGCATTAAACATGTAAGTAAAACTTTAAACATATAACTTTAAATCATATTTTTATTCACACAAGGAACATTTTATCAAAATCTATCTTACATAATGATTTGAAATTTTCAGGGGTTGTTTAAGGGCGTATACTACAGGTTTTAAAGAGTGCATTTTGTAATACAAGAGATAATTTCTAGGTTATGACTGAGAAATAGGGCAAAACAAATCAAAATTCTATTATTTTATAAAAATTGTGACAAAATTTATTCGAACGATTGCATTGCAAAACCCCCATGTTAAATTGTGTATTTTCGTAGTAAAAACGCACTGTTAAAATGTTACTAATAATTTTGATCAAGTAGTTTCTGAGAAAATGTTCAAAATATAAATTAAAATTAGGTGTTTGCAATTCAAATTCTTCTCACTTTCCTATTTAGATATACTTAGATTCTATGTATTTTTGCGATATTACATTGTATTTTTAACATTGCCGAGATAGGGCGCTCCGGAGCCTCTTAACGTTATTACAATACAGGTGTAACATTAATTATAACATCAAAGCTAAGATGGTAAACGCAGTTAAATGTCCGTTCATTGTAAATACTTTTTAAAATTATAATAACAATACACTAATTCTCACACACATTCGGTTCATGGTCAAACGCGTTTCAACGACAAAGTCATATCGTTATAAGTTTTTAGTTGTAGCTCATGTATCAATGAGGAGGACGACTTTGTCGTTGAAACGCGTTTAATCATTAAAAGTATATGTGTGAGAATTTGTGTATTGTTATTATTACTTTAAAATAATTCCTTTTCACACGTCAATCTCAAATAAGTGTAACAATTGTAAATACATTCAATAAACATAAAATGTTGGTTCATCAGTCTAGGTCTAACCTAAAATTATCGTGTTTATGTTTAATTTATTTTACCTGTCTTAACGGCACCATACATACAATAGTTTTAGGTTAGGCCTAGACTTAAAATTACTTTCTAGGCCTAACCTAAAATTATTGTATGTATGGTTAAGTCAGGTAAATCAAATTAAATATATTCACAACAATTTTAGATTAGGCCTAGACTGATGAACCAACATTTTATGTTTATTGAATGTATTTACTATGAGTGGACATTTAACTGTGTTTACCATCTTAGCTTCGATATTATAATTAATTTCAGCGCTTGACGATCATATCTGAACTAGAATGTTCTATTTCTAATAAGAGGAGAGAACGGTATTAATGAGACAAACTATGATTAGATTTGTATTATAAAAGTTTAATTCTCTCAGCTTTTGACGTCGAGTACTTTTATTCCATTCAGAGCTAAGCTGAAACCAAATGGTTTCAAACGGAATAAGATAGGATGCAACAAAGTGCACTTAACAGCTCAAAGGCACGTGTTGCAAGCAAAAACACTTAGCTCCCATTTCATCTTTTGATACTGGATGCCTTCGTTTCAGTCGAAGAAAATGTAATTTACCTTAGCGCGACTGCAAGATTAAAAAGAGGAAAATTAAGTTACATCTTAAATAGGATAGTGGATGTTTATAGCTTTACAATCAATTAAAATTCAATTTATTTTATGAGTAATTTCTAATATTTAACACTTAACAAATAAATGAATCCACACGAGCTTTGCATACAATGAGTTTTATAAGGGCAAAATGCAATCTTACGAGGTCTGAGTAAAAAGTTCAGTGAATGGTCTAGCCTGCGTACGCAGGCATGAACATGTCTGGACCTGCCATCTGTCGGGAATTGCGCGAGGCTTCTATTGCAGTACTTTTCAGTAATTGCAACAGAGTGTTCCGAGTAGTGTGCGTCGAAAACCCGTCCTTAAAATTGGGTAAAACGGCGACAGAAACCCATGAGATGTTCGTGCAAGTGTACGGGCAGGATGCTGTGAGTAGGAAATGCGTGTACGATTGGTTTGTAAAGAATCGGTGGAGGACGAACCGCGTTCGGGACGACCAACCACAAGCAGGACGCCGGAAAACATTGAACGTGTGCGAACGATGCTAACAAAATATCGGCGATTGACACTGAGATTAATAGCAGAAGAAGTGGGTATTAGCAGAGACACAGTGGGGCCATCATCCAAGAAGAATTGGGCAAACGCAAGATTTGTTCACGATTTGTGCCGCACATCCTAACAGATGATCAAAAATCAAGACGTTCTGAGGCCAGTGTTGATTGCATCGATATGTGTGACCTGGATCCGACTTTTGTGTGTTCAATTGTCACAGGAGACGAGACTTGGTGTTACCAGTACAACAATCAATGGAATGGCGGTCACCTTCTTCCCCGCGACAAACAAAAAGCCGCGTGGAAAAATCCAAAGTGAAGACCATGTTGATCACATTTTTTAGCCGAATTTTCGAAGAAAATAAGAGCTATTACACTCGACCCAACTTGAAAACGGTTGGTCGGAGAAGGCTAAAATTTGGTTTCTATCCGTTTCAGACCATTTGGAGACTATACCCAAAAATCATTACTTTATATATATATATATATGTTTTATTCCCGGATTTTTAAGGGGTAGTAAAAATGCTTCAAAATTTCTGATTTTTTGGTCAAAGGGCCTTAGTGCGATTCTTCAAAAGGTACTTTTTTTGTTTTTCGATCCGTTTCAAAATGGCGGAGTTATACAGTTTTTTCGTTTTTGGGTAGGAATTTGAGGGGTAGTTTTTTACCAACCTTGCTAAAAGGTAGTAAATATGCTTCAAAAATGATGAATTTTTTGTGAAAGGGTCCTTGTAGGATTTGAAAGGTACATATATTTTTATTTTTTGAATTGAAACAAAATGGCGGCCTATTTGTAGTAAACTCAAAATGGCAAAGTTAGAGCGAGGAAATTGCATGATATCTCCCTCTCATAAGCCCAAGTTCAATTTGTGAGTTATATGAGTCGAAAGGCAATTAAATTTACTATAATCCTGTGTAAAGGTGTTTTAGGTACACCTCCCGGAACAAGGAACAAAACTCATATAAAGATCCCAATAATCGACTTTTTCGCTATTTTTGTACGTTAATTGCGCATTTTCGCCCACTCATAAGCCCGAGTACATATTGTGAGTTATACCATTCAAAAGACAATTAAATTTACTATAATCCTGTGTAAAGGTGTTTTAGGTACACCTCCCGGAACAAGGAACAAAACTCATATAAAGATCCCGATAATTGACTTTTTCACTATTCTTGTACGTTAATTGCTCATTTTCGCCCACTCATAAGTCCGAGTACATATTGTGAGTTATACCATTCAAAAGGCAATTAAATTTACTATAATCCTGTGTAAAGGTGTTTTAGGTACACCTCCCGGAACAAGGAACAAAACTCATATAAAGGTCCCAAAAATCGAATTTTTCACTATTCGTGTACGATAATTGCACATTTTCGCCCAATCATAAGCCCGAGTACATATTGTGAGTTTTACCATTCAAAAGACAATTAAATGTACTATAATCCTGTGTAATGTGTTGTTGTTTCTCTTGCATGAAATATGAATAAAATAAATAACTATTAAATTTACTTGTTTTAAACTTAGTTATTCCGTGGTAAAAATTCGGCTATAGTAATGCGGCATTGCTGCTTACGCTTTTTTTTTTTTTTAATAAAGAAGGTATCTTCCATAAGGAATTCGTTCCTGCTGGCCAAACGGTGAATACCGCATTCTACTTGGAGGTTCTCAAACGTTTGTTGGAGCGCATCCGGCGTGTTAGGCAACAAAAGTTCCAGACCGGCAATTGGATGCTACTGCACGACAATACACCATCGCACACCAGCATCATCGTACGATAATTTTTGACTCAGCGAGGCTTGACACTTTTGCAATATCCACCGTACTCTCCTGATCTGGCGCAAGCTGATTTTTTTGTTTTTTTGTTCCTACATCTTAAGAAGGCCTTAAAGGGATCACGGTTTGCGTACGTCGAAGAAATTCAGAACCGAGTGACGGCAATTCCGAAAACGATTCTACATGAAGACTTCTCCAGCAGTTTTGAGGCGCTCTACGAACGTTGTCAGAAGTGCGTTGTGTCTGGTGGAGTGTTTTTGAAGGCCAATAAAGGTACATTCTGTTTTTATGTTTTTATAATACCATTCACCAAACTTTTCAAACAGACCTCGTATTCCGTAGGATACAGGGTGGACAGAAAATATAGTCCCAAATTTTAAAAGGCTATTCTGTAGGTTAAAACAAGAAAAAAGTTAGTTAAAGTAAAATAGGTCCGGAAATGATTACTTTTCGAACCGTTTTTACTAAACACTTAAGGTAAGACTAAGTCTTTTCTTTGCAGTCAAAAATAGGAAGATATATATATTTTGTATTATTATTATTTAGTTTTGTAGAACAGGAGTTTCTAAACACATAGATACCACAAACAGTATGGAGAGAAAAAAACAATGTTTATGTTTTACAGTCATTTTTATAAACCATTACGCCTAGGTTTTGCGTTCCTAAGGCTCATTGTTGTTAGTGTTTTCTGTGTTACTTTTTATATAATGTGCTGTTAGAAACTTTAAGTTGATTTATGTTTTTGTGATGGTTAAACTGGTCCAATGAGAAATGAAAAAGGCAGCCGCTGTTCGAACTGAACCATATGGTTCTATTTGCTTTCTGAACTAAACAAAGTTTTATTTTGTTGCTAGTTGATTATTTTGGTGAATTGTGTGAGGTGTTTGTAATTTTTTTTATAAAGTGATTTTGTTGTCAAAATGCCTCGTATAAAACGTTTTGGAAAAAGGAAAGACACTGGTAACATGCACACTAAAAGGTCTAATCATATCGTTGAAAGTGAAGGGTTAACCTCAAATAATGATAAGCTTAGGCCTAATGATGGAAGTATGCCAAACAGGGCTAGTTCTAGTTCATCCAAAACTAAACTTAGGTTGAAAAAAGAGCTAGGAAGGCAAAGAAAACTGCTAAAAGAAGAAGATGTGGAAAAAGAGGAAGCACACTCCAAAGGAGCTATTTTTTTTTTAATAATCAAATAAGGAAATCAACAGTATTTTACATGGTTTTGGCTTCTTTTCTTGTTTTCCGAAAGTTGGTGGTTTTTTTAGGTACACTTTTTTCCGTAATTATTATGAACCGATTTAAATGATTGTTTTATTGTTGTTGATAGTTGTTCTGATAATCTAAGAAATAACAATAGGAACCAATTTCCATGAAAATAAAAAAAAACTGTATGATTTGAAAAATATTGCATGATGAAAAATTATAACATATTTTATTCAATTTTAAAAGTTGTACATAAAACTTATTTATGGTCGAAAATTATGTTTGCTTCCTATTACTGTAGATAATTATTTATAAGATTAGGTAAAAAAATCAAGTTGATAGGTTAATATTTTGTGACAGTTATGTGTACCTAAAAATGGCTGTTTTAACGTGGACGAGATAGAGACTGCTGTCTTGCCTTAATATCTTTGGGAAAGAAACTATATTGACCTAAATGGTGTGTACATATAAAACCAGAACGTTCATTTGTAGTTGATTATTTTGGTGAATTGTTTCAGGTGTTTGTAATTTTTTTTATAAAGTGATTTTGTTGTCAAAATGCCTCGTATAAACGTTTTGGAAAAAGGAAAGACACTGGTAACATGCATACTAAAAGGTCTAATCATATCGTTGAAAGTGAAGGGTTAACCTCAAATAATGATAAGCCTAGGCCTAATGATGGAAGTATATCAAACAGGGCTAGTTCTAGTTCATACAAAACTAAACTTAGGTTGAAAAAAGAGCCAGGAAGGCAAAGAAAACTTCTAAAAGAAGAAGATGTGGAAAAAGAGGAAGCACCCTCCAAAGGAGCTATTTTTTTTGTTTTTTTGTTTTTTAATAATCAAGTAAGGAAATCAACAGTATTTTACATGGTTTTGGCTTCTTTTCCGAAAGTTGGGGTTTTTTAGGTACACTTTTTTCCGCAATTATTATGAACCGATTTAAAAGATTGTTTTATTGTGTGTTTCTGATTATCTAAGAAATAACAATAGGGACCAATTTCCATGAAAATAAAAAAACTTTATGATTTGAAAAATATTGCGTGATGAAAAATTATAACATATTTTATACAATTTTAAAAGTTGTACATAAAACCTATTTTTGCTTCCTATTACTGTAGATAATGATGTATAAGATTAGGTAAAAAAATCAAGTTGATGGGTTAATATTTTGAAACAGTTAAGTGTACCTAAATATGGCTGTTTTAACGTGGAGGAGATAGAGACTGCTGTCTTGCCTTAATATCTTTGGGAAAGAAACTATATTGACCTAAATGGTGTGTACATTTTGGTTACGAAACCTTTTATATAAAACCAGAACGTTCATTTGTACACTTTGAAAATGGTGGCCATTTAAAATAAAAAAAAAATAGGAAACCGAAGAGTTAAATTTTTAATAATAAACGTAATGGTTTTTTTGTTGTTGTTATTCCCGTAGCTCAAAAGTCAACCGCGTTTTCGGCTAAAAACTCAAAAAAAAAAAGATAATTTCTTTCTGTACTATTATTGTTGTTCCTGTATTGTTGTTGGTAGGGCTGAGAAGCCAAGGGGTATAAGTGTAGTGAAGTTAGTTTTGAGAAAACTCAGTTTAGAGTTAAACTGTTATAATCAAATTCAGGCAAAACCATGCTCATATTTTTTTCGCCGCTGGATCTCAGCACATGATAGACTCATAGTTATATTCCTTGGCCATAAACATTTTAAAGTGTTGAAGTGCCATTTTCTGCATTTAACTCTATTATTAAAAAAATGTCACTTGTACCCTTTGGCTTTTCAGCCCTTCTGAAAATACGAAAATATTATGTTTTGTGTTTTCAGCCGATAAATCTGTTATCTTTTGAGCTACTGACATAGAACCAACGTAGAGCAAAAACTAAACTACATAAAAGTACGAACATTTAAAGGTATATTCTTATGGAGCCATACATAGACGCACATTTTGAATTTGGAGCGTAAAAACGGTGAACACACTTGGGTTCACTCCCAGCCCTAATATAGACAAAAACGCTGATTCAGAAAAACGCTTAACAACTCATGTTTGTTGTACGCATTTACATTCGTTACCATAGTACTGTAACTAACTTAGCAAATCTAGAATTAGTTAGTATTTTTTATAGCCAACAGATTTTTCAGGTTGAATTAGTGAAATAAAAGCAAACACAACCGAAAATTTACGAAAATGTCTTGTCGCATGTTATAAATAAAACAGCTGATTTGGAACGAAACCTTAACACAATGTTAGGTTAGGCATATATTAGAACAGCACACATTTCTTGAAATTGTTTACAATTTATTATCATAGCAACCAACTTGGAAAATTTAGAAGAGATTATTTTTTTATCAATCAAGAGCGTTTTTTGATTAGGTTTATATTGCTCTATTGTATAAAATAATCCTGTCAATTACAGAAGAAACTTGACCCTACTGCGCATGCGACAGATGTATAGAATACCAAACCCCCATCACTCTACCCCATTCCAAGTACGTCTGTCATAATCAATCGTCATTCATTAAGAATATATACAACAGTGTAATTTGTTTCCATTTGCTTCGCCACGGAGGTTGGTAAGCGAAGCACTGATTTGGAGTCTTTAGTACCTTTTATAGCAATAGTAAAATATATTCACTATAAAGGTTCTACAATTTGAGTTGACACTTCAATTTTTGTTTTATTCTTAATGAAATAAACATAAATAATACTAGTTAGTAGTTCTGTGCACAGTAGACCTCGCTCGTTGAAATAACAAATGTGGTTTTGAGCTTAGGTTAAAAATATTGTGTCAGTAAGGAAGTAAGTAGAAGGTTTAGCCAGTGAAACATCATTTTACAATTCCCGCGATTCCGGGGTTTCTAGTTCTCGTTTGTTTTTCTTTTCTTGAGCTTTAACTGCTTAAGATTTTCTTTTAGGGGGCATTGTGTTTTATTTGGGTTAATAATGCGTAAGGTAGCTAAAAATATCGCGTTATTCAGGGAAAACATAGAATTAAATATTTACTTACTTAAGTAACTACAACTTAACAATGTATTTACAGTTCAGTATCATATTCCAATATTAGAAATAATAAAAACAAACGATGTTAAAGCGTCTTGTTAGTGATCTCAACCCATTTCTTCCCACGCTGTCCAACGGTCATTTTTTGTATGTCCTTTATCGCCGCGAAGTTTCATTTGTTTCATCTCATTTTGTAATTTAAGAAAAGCTAAGTCAAATATTTTACAAGTAATAATTTTCAAGTATACAGTTCAATTCTTTGATTTATTCTCTACACTTTCTTATAATAATTTGTCATTTTTGGGAAAAGGATATAGTATTCCTAAATTACTATTCAAAATATTCCTAGTTTTGTTAGCAGTCTTGTAGTAGGAACATAAAAACTGGTGTTTTCAAGATAAGAAATTTGAAATTATTGATAAAATATTTTTTTACAGTTCTATTTAGAACTAAATTACGAAACTTGTTTACATTTATGGAAAAAATTACAAAAAATGTTTACTACTTTTTATGTAGGCCTAAAGTTGAACATTTTCCTTTCGTTACTAAACATGCTTGTTTCTTGAGCTAATAACTTTGTTAATTTTATTTCAATCATTTTTTTTTTTTACTGGCATATATGAATTATTTAAACCTTTATGTACAAAAAAGCTACGGAACACTTTTGAATTGGTTTAGAAAAAACTTTTAAAAGCATGGTTCAAATTCAAAAACTCGGACGATTTTTAACAAATTTGAAGTTTGCGGTCATGTTGCGAGCTTACCGTTAGAGTTACGGAAAAAATTAAGAATACAAATTTTTTTTAATCAAATTTGCTAACCACAAAATGTTATTTGTTTTTAAATTTGACTTACGGTTAAGCCACAAACTGGCTTTGGAAAAAAGCTTACACTGAGAGAAACTATCCGGCCGTCATTTTTATTTTATTTAAAGGGTTAAAAATGAAAAATGTAAAACCAAATGTATACATCGCTCGGCCTAGGAATAAGGAACATTCATGCAAAAAATCATCACATCGGTCAAGGCGTTTGGCCGTAATCGTGAGACAGATAGACAGACAGACATACAGACGAAATGCTAAACGGTCAAAGCTAAAACGGAGACCTCGCTTCGCTCGGTCAGTAATACATTTCTAGCCATTAGGAATATTATACAAATTTACAAAATTCAAGTTATTTTCACCATTATATTACAGGGTGTCTCAGAAGTGTGCAAACGGCGGTATATTTTTGTAACCATTGCTGATTGCGCAACAAAACTTGGTACGTCGCTTCTCTACAAAAAAAAAAGAAAAAATGTTTAAGCAATTATTATTTTTGCATCACCTTAGGGGGGCGGCCCACAGGGAGTCGAAGAAAAATTTTAAATAGGAGCATAGGTTGAGTTGTACATCAAATTAAACATCTTAGGAGAACACAATGCAGCAAATCGGAATTTAAAAGTTTAAAAGGCCCTTCACAAAACATTGTGGCCATTTTAAGTTACAATATTAAGTTAACTTATTAGCGTTTGCTTTAAAAGCAAAACCCATTTACTCCACACTAGAACTACCTGCTAAGATGCTACAGAGCGTTATGAATGACTACTACATTATTTATATCTTTCTTGGTATATAATACTGCAATATAATAATATGAAAATAACATATTTTAACAAATATGACTACAGTTGGTTATCCGTATAATTGTATGCATTTAGCGAGTTAAAAGTCCCCTTCAGCAGATTTAATATATCTATTCTTTTCTAATTAACTTCAATTTAAAAATGAAAAAAAAGAATTTTACTAAGGAAGAACAAAAGAAATCAATGATTATTTATTACTATGTAACAATACAATTTAATGAAATTACCCACGGCATAATAGCTTATTAAAAATTTTAAGTCTTATTCTCGGGGCTGGTATCCATGGGTTCAATCAAATATTAATAATCAAAAAAAGTTTGGAAAAATGTTCAGTTAGTCTGGAAAGTTTTAGGTTATTGTAACGCTGAAATATTATTAGTAATATCTCACCACACTTTAAATAATCTTCAACAACTTCTATCCTTTTTCTTCTACCGAGGTTTTCTCCTTACAGGTTAATCAAGATCTTCTATTTCGGTTGGATCCCTTTTTAGTCTGTAACATAACGGCCTGGCTTCTCTCCGCAAATTTGTTTACCCTTCCTTTTTTGCTTTTTTTC
>JAGFPH010003382.1:20591-37411 GCA_018207615.1 Philaenus spumarius | reverse complement strand
CTTGTTTATACCTCTGAAATGGACATTGCGCTTCCTCATTTCATAACTTGTTTTAACACAGTTTACTTGGTAATGCCTCTGAAATGGGCATTCTTCTTCCTCATTTCGTAGATTGTGTTTTTAATCATTATTTTTTATACTTTTGAAGTGTAGTTCAGAATATTAGAGTATTGCCATAGAAGTTTACACTTCTCCCGTGCTGTGGTCTTAGCTTCCAATGTGTAGGCCTATATGTTTGTAACAATAAATTCTACAAATATACAAATATAATTATTCTTTCAAAAACCCTTTCTTTCTTTATTCAATGAGACTAAGAAATAAACGACAGAATCTTATTTAACAATAGTTGAGGTAAGCTTATTACGCCTTGTTAAACAAACATATAAAACATGCAGTTTGTTTATAGACAAAGAAGCTGTAAGGAACAACCCGTTGTTTAATTCCAAGTCATATACTTTGTAAACATCCAAAGCAAAGGAAGTAATAAAGGAATATATTGCATCTCTATCCCAGCCACTAAGTATGTTTTATGCGTTGTAAATTGAAACACAAAGCAATTTGAAACCTGTACCGTTATATTGAATACATTAAGGTAATACAACGTCTTTATAAATATTAAACACTAGGGGAAACACCTGCGTGCTCCACACGCCAACTCCATTGGAACCTTCTATACACATAATCATGTTATGTTTTCTTTGTAATAAATGTGTAGGATTAATAATGGTAAAGCTAAGATGGTAAATATTGTTAAATGTTCAAATCAAATTATTTCTTATATTGTATAGCAGCAGTTATAATAAAGGTTAAAAGAACCAGCAAGGCTCAGGTCTACGCTTGAATAAAAACCTGACCCAAAAGTTAGAAATATAAATAATTGCGTCAAGGTTTTAAATCAGCTGTCAATGGAAATATTGGACAAACAGCTGTTTTATCTGTTATTTTATTCAATTGGTTGCTGTGGTAATAAATTTTAATGCATGTGTTGGTTCATCAGTCCAACCTAACCTAAGATTTTTTTCGACTGAATTTACAAATGTTTTTATCAAAATAAATTATAGACTATTTTACTCAGGGATAGTGTAGCTTTTTATTAGTAAAACTATTTGTTCAATCGGTTCAGTAGTTCCAGAGATTACCCCCTACATACAAACAAAAAAATTTTACCTCTTTTTAATATTAGTATAGATTATGTATTAGTAAATATTTCCCTCTAAAACCATCCAAATGCTCGTCAGTTGTTACATAGGAGCTTGCTTTGCAGTGTAGTTTACAATTTTCTATTACATTTCCCACAATTCTGAAATTGCTACTAACTTGGTTCCTTTTTACTCTGATCTCTATTGTTTTTATCAGCGTTATAAAAACAAACATTTTTGGTCCTATATGAGCAGATTTTATTTGTATTTTGAAAATATTTATGTTAAATGGGTAAAAAATAAAAAATAAACTTTTCTTATGGAGATTTAACATGGGGGGGAAGTAAACTTTTTCAGTCCTTAGGACAGTTCATCTGAGACTTTCACTTTACCAATTTACATTCAGTTTATACCAAATAAAAGCAAAACTTTTCTATATTAACAGGTTTTATTTACTTTTACGTCATCTTAATTTCTTAAATTAAATAAAATCAACATTTCCAAACCTTTGCAATGGTTTTATTTTACAATTCTTCAGTCAGCTGATTGTAAAGAAACAATGTATTTTCTAACAACAGAAGAAGAGCAAACCCTCATAATATAACACCTGATTTCACCCATCATCTGTACAAAACCTATCTTAGATTGTACTTTGGGGTTATGTTAACAATTACAATTATTTATCTGTAATGTAGTTCATTTTTTTAATATGAGTTATAAAATTAAGGTAGGCTATAATATTTTATAAGATTTGCTTTGAGGTTATAAAGTAAATATAAATACAACCTTTTATCAACAATGAATTTATTCATTTATACAAATTTAAAGAAGATACCCACTCGTTTAACTTCGGAAGCATACGTACATTTTCGGATAACATGTAAATATATTCGAGTATTAATGTCTGTATTATAATATTAATAACTTCTAAATCATTTTATAATCAATCTATATATATAAAATTCAATGTATGTTTGTACGTTTGTCTGTATGTTTGTCCTTTATGCGTTACCAAACCGTCCATCCGATTGCTTTGAAATTTTGCATAGTAACACAGGTTAACCCTGGGAAGGTTTTAGGCCATTTACCAAAGTCCTAGGACATTAGGGCTACGCCCCAGTGGCCCTCAAAGTTTCAATGTTAATCTTATGGAAGGTCAATCTTAAGGAAGAAGAAGAAATATTTCTTTTGATTTTATCAGAAACATCTGTTCGTATGAAAAGCTTAAAACAGCTGATTTTGAACAACAACTGATTTGGATCAAAAACTGAATATAATTTTAGGTTAGGTAAATCAAGCAATAAGCAGAATCCCATTATAATTTACATCGGCCCTCAGGGATACGAATTACAGGCTTTCAAAGTTTCAAATTAAGCAATAGCAAAGCATTGCCGGGTCAGCTAGTATGAAATAAAAACAAATTAAAAGATAACATTTGTCCCTATCTTTATCTTGATATAAAATTAAGGCCTACAAAAAAAAACAACATTTTACAAATAGTCCTACAGTTTTAAATAGGCCTACATGATACCTTTAAAAACTCACTATAACACTATAGTTTGTCTGATGTATATAAAATTGATCTGCCGTTAGGTGATTTTTCACGGGATCTTAATACAAGTCAATACAATGTTTTTCATGGTAGTTGGCAACTGTATTTCTTATGCAAGGTAATGGTTTGTTCTCTTTTCTTTCGTATCTGTATTGATATCTCCAAAAATTAGATTATTTGTATATTGAAAGGAAATAGCATTTTAAAAGTACATTTTATACATGTTTTGCACCATCTGCCTAGCGCTCCATTCACCACGAATGGAGCTATATCCACCGAGTATCGACGGACAACAACAATCTATATATTTTAAGTTAGGCTTAGACCGTACCAAAATAAATAAATAATGTTTATTGTTGATTCAGTAATCAGCTGTAGTCTCTAATATTTCCATTAACAGTTTATTTCAACATTTTAATCAATTATTAGTATTTCTAATTTTAGGTTAGGTTTATTAAAGTTTTTACCTGAGCCTTGCTGACTACACAACGAGTTCCAACGGCGCACACCGGATTCCAACAGGGAGTATGGGGGGGGGGGTTGGCGTGCGGAGCACACAGGGGTCCCCCCTAGTGGATTATAAAGTCGGCACCAAACCAAAACAGATGAACGTATCCAAGCAATCTAAAAGGCAACTAACGGCCCAAAGAACTGCTGAAAGGCTACAGTGGTAGAGGAGTGGGGGAGAAGGGGAGGGGGAAAATTTTGGCACCACACGTAAGTTTTACGTACGCTAGTGTTCTTTGATTAAGTGCAATATTTAAGTTTTAAGGTTGAAAAGGAAAACTAGAGATAATCAATTCTGGGGAGCGACACATAAATAAATAATATTAATTCAGTTATTAGAAATATAGAGTGAAAAACAAGAAGAAAATATTTCAGGGGAAAAGGTCAAATCAATGTTTTAATTTACTACAGTAATCGAAATTGCATGCAAAGTAAATGATTGAAATTGAAGTCTACGCGTAAAAGTCAAAGTATCTCACATTACAAGAGTGACGTCACGTAATCATATTATTATAATATATACTCTTTGACAGAACATTTGCTGTAATGGCATACATTAAGTTTTGATATTATTCCTGTCAATGCATTACTGGATAATGTATATATAAATGTGAAATATGCGCGTGTTTGTAAATATAAACCTTGTCTTATTAACGAATTTCTATAACAAAGATGAGCTCTTGCAGTAACTCTAATGGTGAGATCTAAGGTCAGGAGTGCATCGATCATGGTCCCCAGAACACGTTTTATGGTGTATATATTATGTTCGAACTCTAACGTCCGCATTTTATGTCCGACTTGGTACACAATGTGGATGTTCAAGTCGCTCGAACGAGTTAGTTAGCCAAACAATTAAAACAACCGGAATCCAGTGTTTTTACAGAAAGTATTTATTTTTGCAAATTTATCGTAATGGAATAAATTATGATACGATGTTGAGATTCTTGTGGAAATAACCATTTTGGGACCCGCTGAGCCCAAAAAAAGTGTTTTTTACAAAATGTCTGTCTGTATGTAGGCTATGTCTGTACGTATACAAAGCTAGAGCGAAAACTATTCGATCGATTTCAAACAAATTTGCACCAGACTTGTCAAGTAGGCCTGTATATAGATGCACGAAAAGTTTGAAAAGTTTTGAAAAACAAACACCAAAAAATCAGTTATTATTTTTTTATATAAAAACGGCTCTAACGATTTTGATAAAATTTGGCTTATTTGTAGCCTTTAATGTACCCTACCATATGCAAAAACCTGCATCTTTCTAAAAATTCTCGTTTAGCTAATAATAGTAATAATAACTGATTTTTTGGGGTCTTTTTGGCCATAAAGGGGGTTGTTTTTCAAAATGTATCCAAACTTTTTTCGCGCATCTATACAGGCCTAATTGAAATGTTTGGTGCATATTTGTTCGAAATCGATCGAACAGTTTTCTCTCTAGATAATAATAATAATATTTATTAGTTAATCTCCTACTTTAATATCACCTCTCCTACCCCACCCACAATTATGAAGTCACAATGAATCTGTTTAATAATTTAAATACGTTTGTGAGAAAGTAAGTGCCAGTTCATGGTACCGCTTATTTTCTGAAAACAACTCCTCCGTTATTTCTGTAGTTGTAATTTTTTTTCTCATTTCGAAGATTTGCAATAAGGATTTAGATGTCAAAAATTTGTATCTTTAATGGCGTGAGCTAATCTCAAAGGTCGGGGTTTCCCCACAAGATGAACATTGAACGAATTTAAAAACCTTTCTATACAAAACAGCTGTTTATAATAAGAAACAAACTAATACAGCTGCTTTCGTGGATGTAAATAATAATTTACTAAATACCAGATAAACAGTTGATTCGGATGTCCAGCTTTTAGTACCAAATAGTATTTTAAGTTAGGCCTATACTGAACCAACACATGTTTCAACACACACAAACCAATAAAAACTTGCGTTAAGGAATTTAAAAATAAGAAAAAACTATGTTTACATCCTAATTAAAAATAAATAAATAAGACATATAGTAGGCCTATTTATTGATAATGTACGGTAATTGATATTGAGTAACCTTTTGGTTAGGTTTTTCATTTAAGTGTACACCTGAGCCTTACTGGTTCTTTTAACCTTTATTATAACTGTTGTTATCAAATATACGAAATAATTTGATTCGAACATTTAACATGATTTACCATCTTAGTTTTGAGGTTATTATTAATCCTACACCTTTATTATAAATAAAACATAACATAATTATGTTTTAGAAGGTTCAATCGGGGGTTGGCGTGCGGAGCACGCAGGGTCTCCCCTAGTTAGTATTTATATAGTTTGTATTCTGATAGGTTTGGGATTTCAGGTTCCCTTATTACCCGGGTTCAAACACAATAGTTTATATATTAATAACAAAGTGACAGATCAATAACAATGCCTTCCAGTGGTTCAGTGGTAATACTTATTTCTCTATATTTACTCATACAATACAATAATAGAAATACATACGATTTGATACATTAGCTACACTTATGCTAAATACACCTCTTATACTAGGTATTGACCTTTATAAGACAGACTGGATTACGGTATTGGCAACTAAAGCGTGTTACTTTTATCTGAATAACCCCAAAACTCTAAATATAACGTGACTCTGACTATAGACTGAAATACTTTGGTTTGCTCACTCAGTATGTTGTCTTCACAGGTATCTCCTTCACTTGAGATCTCGATGGTCCAAACCTAGAGCTGAATTCCAAGTCTCGATTTCCTGGCCTCACTTTGCACGACGAACCGGCCCAACTTTTTCGGCCTAACACACTAACAACAGACTGGCCTATCGACCAACCCACTCTGGCCCATTGACCACAATCCTCTGGCCCAGATTCTAGATTCGGATTATACTTTATAACCCGTCTAGCTTCCTTGTTGTCATCTTAAACAAAACAACCGTTGCTTTCGTAGAATTTGTTTTGTTCCACGTTAAATGACCTATCACGCGACCTTACTATTTCCGCATTCATATTAAACTTAATAGTCTATTTTGCTGGTCAATACCCTTACATCAAAACACTAACTCTAACACCTAATGTATTAAAACATATCTTTATTACACATCTCAAATCCTAACAATTCGTTTGTTATAGAGTAAAAATGTGTTTTTCTAATTTCACTCAAGAGGCTTATTGTTTTCCATATGGGCTATGTCGCAGAGTTGTTAATAAAAGGAAAGACTGTCAAGAAAACATTCCGTCCACGGTCTAATGGTTATTTGTGTCTCAAGGGTGGAAAGTATCGCGTTGTCGCCCCGAATGAAAATGTTACCGCACGAGCGCACCGAGGGCGGTAATTTTCTTGAAGGCGGCTAAGATACTTTCCTACCTTAAAACACACAAAATGTTCTCCTCCAGCTACAGGTTTAGTACATAACTTGCGTTTTAGAAGAAACTTTTTTAAAACATGGGCATTCATATTTACAAAAAAAATAGGTTATTTCACGTTGATGCATTGCTGATTCGGCGGTTGTTTTACTGATATATGATTTAGCGGGCGAAAAATTTGAACGAAGATCTAAAATAATTCGATCACGCAGCTGAACCGCTGACGAGAGTCGGGCTAATTTACAAAATTAAGTTTAAAGGCCTATGTTTTAGGGTTTCAAACAACAATTTGGGAAATAGGTCTACTCACGACGGTGCTGAATAGCTGCAAATTGCTTCGAACGCCGTTCCGCATATTGGGAGCATCTTCAATACACAAAGCATTGCGTGCTTCGCACGCCATTCCGCATATTGGGGGTATTTTCAATACACAAAGCATTGCGTGCTTCGCACGCCATTCCGCATGTTGGGAGTATTTTCAATACAGAAAACATTGCGTGCTTTGCACGCCAACCCCCATGTTTTGCGTATTTCAACAAACAAAGCATTGCGTGCTTTGCACGCCAAACCTCATATTGGGCGTATCTTCAACACACAATGCATTGCGTGCCTCGCACGCCAACCCCCGTATTGGGAGTATCTTGAATACACAATTCATTGCATGCTACGCACGCTAACCCCACGGTAAAATCCACCACATGGCTTTGAACCGGGTACTTTTGTGGTATTTCACGTTCAAATGGGGAACCAAGCGACAAAGAACTTTTATGGGCAACCAAGCTAGCTATAAAAAAATGTGCAGAATAACATCCTACATTTATATTTGTAGAAAAAACTCTAAAAAGCATTTATTCTCGTAGTAAAAAATAGTTACTTTTGGTCAAAAAATGTGCTTCTGGTTGTTGGATTTTTTTGGCTAACGAACTCGTCCGAGAGGCGTAGACAACCAATATGAGTACATATGTACATATATATGTATATGTACATATATACCATTTATATATATATATATATGATTTTTAATGTCACCCCAAAACGTGTTCTGCGGACCATGATCGATGCTCATTTGCTACTCCCGACCTTGGGTCTTACCATAAGGCCCACTGCAATAGCTCACATTTCCTACGGAAATCCGCTAAAAATACATAAATCTTTAAAAGTCCTTGGCATTGTGTGCACCAGGTGTTCACGTTATATTTCCATTTAATATTTCAGCTTTCTATCCTTCCCGTTGAGTTCGTCTCGTAAGTGCTAAATTTATCATGGACCATGTCTATGATACAAGTTAACAATGCCATTGAATGACGCACAGTATGCTGTCCAAACGAAAAATTACACAGTGACACTCGTCAGAAGTATAGATCCTAAACTGGAGGTATTGAACACTTTTATTTAGAACTAGCTACATGTTCATTTTTCCTAGGAAGTAAAAATAGTTTCAAAATATTGTAGCTCTTGTACCACTGGTAAAACGAATGTAAAATTTCGTATAAACATAGGTCTAAAAACGTTCTTTCACCAGCCAACCACCATTTTTGTTTTGTTTATCAAATAATTTATATGTCTAGAACAGATCAACCGATTTAGAAGTTTGGGTTATAACTCACCAATATAAAACCTGATTTGAGACAAATAATGAACTTTTTTCAATAATCCGTTTCAAAATGTTGGTCTTTAATTTTGAAATGAGGATAATTCAAAGAACCGTAAATGTTTATTAAAAAAAACATGAATATTACATTTTTTGTATCCCGTTTAGTTTCCTATCTAATTGTGAGTCAATTCTGCATACGTTAGGTGGGTTCGATATTCATAGACTTAAAGCAATAGCAATAGATAATTTTCAACACCAATTATTATTTTAGATGCTGTTTTATCATTAACCATTGTTCGATAGCTATACCATTCGATAATTATACCATTCGATAGTTATATCATTTGATAGTTATACCATTCGATTGTTATACTACTTGACAGTTATACCAGCCGATAGTTATACCATTCGATAGTTATTTAGTACCATTCGATATTTATATCATTCGATAGTTATACCATTCGATAGTTATACCATTTGATAGTTATACCAGTCTATAGTTATTCCATTTGATATTTATACCTGTCGATAGTTATACCTTTCGATACTTATATCATTCGATAGTTATACCATTCGATAATTATATCATCCGATTGTTATATCATTCGATAGTTATACCATTCGATTGTTATACCATTCGATATTAATACCAGTAGATAGTTACATCAATCGATAGTTATACCTGTCGATAGTTATACCATTCGATAGTTATACCATTCGATAGTTATATCATTCGATAGTTATACCATTCGATAATTATACCATTCGATTGTTATATCGTTCTAAAATTATACCATTCGATAGTTATACCAGTCTATAGTTATTCCATTTGATATGTATAATACCTGTCGATAGTTATATCATTTGACAGTTATACCATTCTATAATTATACCATTCGATTGTTATATCATTCGATAGTTATACCATTCGATAGATATACCAGTCTATAGTTATTCCATTTGATATGCATACCTGACGGTATTCCATTTGATATGTATACCTGTCGATAGTTATACCATTCGATAGTTATATCATTCGATAGTTATACCAGTCGATAGTTATACCATCCGATAGTTATACCAATCGCCAGTTACACCATTCAATCGTTGTACCATTCGACAGATAGTTATGAGTTATACCATTCGATAGAAAATTAACCGGTCTACAAAAATGTACTTTTGACGTTTTTCATAAAAATATTACGGATTCTAAGTTATGCTCGTTTAAAAGAGTTTAAATGGTCGTCAATTTGAAACAAATCATTAAAAAAGGTTGATTATTTTTCTATCAATTTAGGATTTTACATTGACGAATAACGGGCACATTCAACTCAATCGGTTAAGCCGTTATAGAGGTATGCATTATTTAGTGAAAAACAAAATGGCGGATAGGTTGTAAAAAAGCGTTTTCGGACACATTTTTGAATAGCAGAACAAGCCCTAAATGTTTTTCGATTCCTTCGTGGAACACCGTGTATACAAATCTCAACGTACTTTACAACCAATGGAAAGACACGATATCGTGGATCTATTTGCATTATACAAATTGTACTTCTTTCACAAATAAAACATTGGAATTGAATTTACAACCATAACGAGCAGCTGTTCTGTATTGGGTATATATCTTGTTTCTGTTTTATCTCATCCAGCGTGTGACACAATAAACAATACATTTTCCATTTACAGTTGCAAGTAATATATAACACTGACTAATACAAATTTATGCATCTACAACATTTACATTAATTCCAATTTACACAAAATATATTGCCTTCAGCTTAGTTTAAACTGCATTATGTTTCACATTACAGTAGTGAAATTATTTAAGTTACCACCACAATGATAATGTATAGTTTATCTGTCCTTTGTTTTCTGTACACTTCTCTAGATGTAATAAACTACAGTTGACTCTCGATAAATCGTACCTCAACAACTCGATTTTTTTTTCAAATCCCCTTCATTTCCCTATACCGTTTCCCTCTATTATAAATCGATTATATAAAAACCTGGATTAGTCGATTTTCATAGTTTTTAGGAGACATGGAAAACGTCTGTAATTCGAAGTTTCTATTTTATTACCTTTCTAACCCAAGGTTCGCGCGATCAGAGCCACGACCTCACCTGAAGGGATGTCGTGCCGGATGCAACCCGTGCCGCAATCCATCCTCCAATTTGTCATAGTGCCACTAGCGACCCAACACTTCTAGGTTAGGTTAGGTTGCAACCGATTGTATATATAGGTAGCTATTTTAAGTAATTGGGAAGCCAGACAGCTGATTCGTTTTTAAGTAAAAAACAAATAAAAAGTAAATTTTTTTTTTTAAATATGGTTGCTTAAAGTCCAACCCCAAATCTCCCCGTGGTAGAGGCTGGAAACTATAGATATAATAATAGATAGATCTCTAGGCTAATATGAGGGTCTGTACATGTTTCTTAAACGTGCATAGGGTTTAATTAAGTTAAAACGACGCATCGTAAAAATTCTTCTCTCGAACAATGGGTCGCATGGGGCACTGTAAGCTATTAGCAGGGTCGTTGCAGCCACGATTTTTGCTGCAAAAATACGGTCGCATCCGGCACGTAACCTACAAGACTCAATAAATTTTGTAAAATTTACTAAAAATTATGTTTCTTCGTTAAATTTATTTCTTCTTTTTGTGATTTTTCCGTTTATATGACTATTAAATATAAGACATTGAGCGTGGAGGGGAAACGGAAAGTTATTAAGACGGTAGATGAAGGCTGAAGAAAAAATGCGACATCGCCAACGAATTCTGCATACCGCCAAACACTTAATCCCCAGTTCCAAAAATCAAGATAGTTAAGCAGAATAGGAATTTTATGGTTAATATAAAAATAAAATATGTTAAGTTGAAGTATGTTTTGTTGATGCTGTATTCTTGACTCTGGTCTGTTAAGGGGAGTGGGGCAATACCGTGCACGTAAGCGTTTCTATGTTTTTTATTTCATTTGAAAACTCAAGTAAAGCGAATAATCACCTCATTTTATAAAAAATTTTCCTACAAATTCTTTCCTTAAAATTTTTAATATCCGACTGTTTTAGATTGTTAAACCCATTTTATAAAATTTTTACATTGCACGGTATTGCACCAAGGGCTGGGGTAATACCGTGCACCATGAGGGGCAATACCGTGCAACATTCGTAACGGCAAAGATTAAGTGAGAATAAAACAAATATCCAAAATTTACCTACACATTTTATTTTAACATTGAAATAAATAGAACGTAGTGAATTAGCTTATAAAAAATTACAGGAAAACCCGTAAGTCCTCTTCTTGAAGTAAATAAAACATGTAGAATATTTCAGTTTTGAGTGACTTTTATCTGATTGAAGTATTGGTATCTCACTTATTTACAATTCCTTCATATTCGCCGTAAAACAGACGTCTTATGTTCATGTTCAAGTTGCCCTGGGATATTATAAAGGTATTAAGTTATAATTAAATACCAAATTTGGCAATACCATAAAAGCTGCACGGTATTGCCCCTTGATGAAATGACACCACATTTTCAATCCTAACCTAAAAACTAAGAAATTTTAGTGCTAGTGTTTGATGTTAAAAAAAGCTATTCAAAACAATTAGTTTAAATAACGTCATTAGTAGGTAGTAACATATTTCAGTTACCACAGTTGTGGTGAGTCGGAGATATATAAAGAAAGGTTGGTGAAATCAAAAAACCTTCCGTCACTGTTTCGCATTCTTCCCTCTACGCAGCAGCACTTTCCAGCGCTCATTACTCAATCTATGGAATGTATACACGCGGAGCACGGTATTGTCCCCCTGCACGGTATTACCCCGCTTTCCCCTACTTGTGACACAGACATTTTATAGATAAATGGATATTTGTCAGACGAGATTTTTCCCACTAAGGAAGATTTAAATTTAATTTTTAAGTGAGCAAAGCCATTTGTTTCACAATGCATAGCCCAAATCCAGGGCTAGGAAAACTAAATACGAAATAAAAGGTACAAAACGCTCATATGTTCTCGAGGAACCAGTTACGGATAACGTTTTCAAAGTTTACGTAACTGATCTTTCCATTTAGTATTCAGGGTGTTTCTTAAATAGGACGACAAAAACTTCTGGAGTGGGTCTTACGTCAAAATAAATAGAAAAGTTATTATAAACGTATGCCCTAAAACGCTCCGTTTTTAAGATATCCGTCTTTCTTCTTTTTTTTACAAAATAATTCATATCTAGAGAAATATTTGATAGATTGAGTTCAAACTTAGAAGTTTGACCTAACAATGGTATATCTTAATAAAAATAAACGATTATATCAAGTAATGCGTTTCAAAATGGCGGCTGTTTGAAAATTCCCTTTCAGATGGTGTAATTTTCAAAACAATCGAATGAATTTTAATAGTAAGTTAAAGATAATAACAGTTTATGTACTTACAATAATGTTGTGTTTACTGTGTTGGTATAGGATGCCGGTTTGAACAAACCAATTATTACACATAACTTGACTATTATCCTTCATCCGATTGTTTTGACAGTTACATGGGGGATCAAACGGGCTACAAAGAAGGAGTCGTAATAGTTTTTGTTCAAATGTACGGTTTTTGAGTAATTTAGGTTTGAAATTTGTAAACAGCCGCTGCTCTGAAACGCATAATTTGATATAATCGAGTATTTTTCTTGAGATAGATTACTGTTGGGTTAAACTTCATGCCAAGTTTATAACCTTGGCAAAAAAAAAAGTAAAAAAATAAAGTGGCGGATATTTGGAAAACGAAGCGTGTTAGAGCGCGTGTTTATAGGAACTGTCTTATTTATTTTTATGTAAGGAAACCACTCCAGAAGTTTAGCGTCCTATTTAATAAACACCGTGTATATACTAGTTTTTAAAACTGATTTGGATTGCTGGTGTTATTTAATGTAAATAAACAATCAAATTTAACTTTAACCAATATCTTAATTTCTGTACCTTGGTTTACGCAAAATAAAGTTACGAGATCCCAACAAGGACTTGAACGTAAAGTAGAATTGTTATCAAAGGTATTTTGAGGGTAAGCGAATATTTATTTATCCAAAGCGTTTGTGGTTCTGGACTAAAGCCCCAGATGCCGGTTATGAAATGGTATTCAAAGTCTCCCGCCCTAATTACGAATTAATACCACATGTAAATTGGTAATCACATTTTGATTCTCAATCAAAATATGATTCCTATTGCTAATCATGGCTGCAATTATGTATTATTTTGATTGCAACTGTTTTATTATTTTAGCCCTAATTGTCATTGTGAACAGTCATATTATCTGCATATAATTTTTCTTAGTTTTTAAATATTATTTTAAAACTGTTAATAGTAGGCTATAGAGACGAAGCTGCTGTCATTTTGTATGATTGAAAAACAAAGTTACATGTTTGTCATACGTACAATGTATTCTTAAATAAAATAATAAACTAAAATGTACAGGTATAAATGGGTACCTTAACATTTTTCTAAACACATAAATTATCTATTAGACAAAAATAATTAAATAATTCTTTATGTGTTTTGAAGTTTGTTTATCTTTAAATTATATATATATATATATATATATATATGTGTGTGTGCCATCTGGGGCTTTTTCAAGAAACGTAGAGGTTTAGTATTTAAAAAAATATAAATTCTTACAAAACGTAAATACATACTCTTACTACATTAATAAAATACAAATTCTGATTAATGTTAGTAATCAAAATAAAATGTTCCTACTATAAAAATAATAATTTGGATAATTTAAAAAAAATTATTACTGGTCTCTAAAATATTAACTTTTAAAAATGCCCTTGTGAAATAACTTTTAATGAAATTAAAAACTGTACAGACATAACTTAAAAAAACTGTGTTCATAAACATATATTTAAAAAATAATAAACAAAACACATACAAATTATATGAAAAAAAAATCCAACATGCATTAACATGCATTAGCCAAAAAACCCCAAAAATCTGTTATTATTATTATTAGCTAAACGAGAATTTTTAGTAAGATGATGTTTTTTGCTTATGGTAGGGTACATCAAGGGCTACAAATAAGACAAATTTTATCAAAATCTTTAGAGCCTTTTTTTATAAAACAATAATAACTGTTTTTTGGGGGTTTTTGGCCTAAAATGAGGTTGTTTTTCAAAAAAATTCTAAATCCTTTTTCGTGCGTCTATAATCCTCTAATTGACATGTTTGGTTCAAATTTGTTCGAAATCGATCAAACAGTTTTCTCTCTAGCTTTGTATACATACAGACAGACATACGGACAGACATTTTGTAAAAAAACACTTTTTTGGACTCAAGGGGTCCCAAAACGGATATTTCCACAAAAATCTCAACATCGATTTTTTTTGCGATCACTATTCTTTCTCTATACTGTAGTATAGTGAGAAAGTAAAAGGCTGACAAGAGTGGTTATTCCAGAACAGCTGTTTTTAACTATGTAAATTATGAGTGACTAGTGGTGTTTTTAAAGAAAATAATACCGGCTCTAAAAGTATTGCAGTGCATTCTAGCGGAAATAGCTAAACGTTAAATTCTGTATTTTTTTTTTGACATATGGGGATTTTCCGAGAAACGCCTCAATTAATAGAAACAGGAAAAATCCCCCTTTAACAAAGTGTAGAATAATTTAACAAATTTAGAGTTGTAAATGTTAATTTTGAATTACGATATCAAGTGTGTGTGTTATTTTTATTGTAATCTATCATCAGTTATATTACATCTTGATTGTGAAAAAGAAAATATTGTTGTTATTATATGTCAAACTGAAATGGGTCGTCTTTTAAATATGGATAAGTGCGTACTAATTTATTTTTGTTAAGAATAGTGTAAAAAATACAATAGGGTAAAACTTCACATTTTTAAATTTTATATAAAAGAAATTTAATGTCAAAATTGTTGCACACTGTGTAAGTATTTTTAAATGTATATTCCTTATATAAGTACTTAATGTATTTTTATTTTAAAGAGAATGCTTTCTTCGTTAAATTGAGGTAAATTTAAGTTGGTAAATGTGTAGGTTTTTTTATGAGTCAACTTTTAAAAGATTTTTGTTTTTAATTGGCGATATTGTGCCAATTTTGTCTCTTAGAACAAAGAAATTCAAACTTTCGGGAAACGCTCGTCTAGTACACTGCGTTGGCACAGAAAATTGGACAATTAAAGTTTAAAATGCTTATATATCACATAGATACTGTAATTCCCTCAATACACAAATTGTTAAAACAATTAAGATCCCACATTTACCAGCAAAAACTTCCCGGCAAAATTTACAACAACAATAAATAAGCCAAAATTTTTAAAGTCCTGAAAATAATCCACTTTTTCAGAAAAAAACTATATTTTCTCTTATAAATGCAGAAGAATTCATGACTTATATTATACTTTTCTTGTGAAGGAGGATATGTAGAACAAAACCAGGAACAAACAAATTTGGAACGTTTTGTCATTTATCGTTATTTTCAGTGTAACATCTCAAGAATCTAAGAAAGCGATAAGATCTACAGTTTTGGTCATAACTTTCGTCTTATTTTCCAGTATTAACCCTATAGTACATGCACGTCCGACTGTGACACCAATCAACTCTCGCGGACTGTGAGTGCGCACTAAATATTTTAAGTTTTAGATATGTGTTTAAAGGTTTGTGTGCGTTGTGTATTTTTGTGTACGAAAACAAGTATTTAGATAAGTAAATTACACATCATGTACATAGTTTGTTAAAACAGTGCTCCAAAACACTTTATAACACCTAACGGTGCCTCTCGATTGTGTTAACAGTGTTTTCTTTGTATATAGCGTACGCATTAACTCCAACTATGTGTAGGAAAGAGAGAAAAACTAGAACCCACTTTCTTTGTAGTATTTAGTTTGTATTTGGGGTGTCTTAGGGGAATGCATTACCTACGCTAACCACGTATGTGTTTGCCGTGAGATTCTTAAATCAAAAAAATATGTAATACTAAAGATATTAAAACGTAAAGTATCGGGAAATTTTCGAAATTCCTCGAATTTAAAAAACAAATTCAGCAGGTTTTTTAGGCTTTACAAGAGTAGGCCTAAAATAAATGTTGAATAGTGGAACGATGAAATTTGAGAAATGTAGAAAGTAGATAAAATAAAAAAGTTTGAACTCTAATAAAGGATACAATGAATAAAGTTTTGTAAAGTGTAACTCAAAGAAGTTATAAGGAATGAAAAGTAGTACAGGAAATAAAATGTTTGAAAATTAATTAATTCAAAAGAGTGATAAATTGAACACCTTTTAAGACAAAATACAAAATTAAATAAAAAGTTTTAAGCATTTAATAAACAAAAATGGGGTATTATCTAAGTAGAAATGTAATAAAAATCCAGTATATAAAACAATTTTCGGGAAATTCATAAGCCCCAAAAAAGTGGAATCTCGTTAATCTCCCAATCACCAAAACCAGAAGAAAAACTAAACAGATTTAAGTGAAACTGCGGCTAGTGTGCAAAATAAACGTGAACCAAAGATTGTGAAAAGCGAAAAACCAGAAGCTTTTCCGAGAGAGTCGTGATCGCGAACCCAACACCGCACGACCGCGAACCCGATACCACACGACCGCGAACCCGATACCGCACGACCGCGAACCCGACACCGCACGACCGCGAACCCGATACCGCACGACCGCGAACCCGATACC
>JAGFPH010003382.1:4328-15957 GCA_018207615.1 Philaenus spumarius | reverse complement strand
CTTACATTTCTTTCTCTTTTAGTTTTGAATGTAGGTGTTTTATAAAACCCTAGGGTAAAATTATATTTAAATATCCTGGGCTTTAATTTGTAAAAGAAACTAGCACAACTCTCTTTAGTTGAATGTAAATTTTGATAGTGTTTATTTATAAGAAAGTTTTATGAAATTTTAAGATTATAAGATTGAGTGTGGATGTATTGAAAATGGTGAAGAATAATTAAATTGTAGGCACTAATTTTGAGGTATCTTCAGAATACATTGAACCATTCTATTAAAATCGTTTCTGCATTTATTTCAACCTAATTTTATTTGGAGTCATCGCGCATGCCAAGTTAAATTTTGATCATTAAGTCGAATTTGGCCGAAGCCCACGAAATTCTGAACTTTCATAGAATTCATAAATTGAAAAGAACAATTTAAAACTAGACTTAAGTAAATAAAATAACCTTTCAATTCTTTATCTGTTACAGAAATGTATTCAACAGAAAATACGCTTTATTTTGAAATCTTATCTTCTAAAGCGAGAGATAATTGTCTGTCTGCTAAATGGATCTGGAATCTCCGTCTAAGGATTTTTGATTTTTTGATTTTATATGGGGCTTTTGGCCTCGAGAAATCGATTGGAAATGGTCACCAGTCTGGGAAAATTCGTTTTCTACGTCTTTTTATTAAATTAAAAAGTGAAATTTGTCCATTTTAAACAATACAAAGCACAACTGATACAAATGTTTTCAATGTCATTACAATAATCATCTGTTTTCTTTTAAACGAAGCACAGCTGATGCAAATGTTTTCAATGCCATTACAATAATCATCTGTTTTCTTTTAAACTGTATTTTATTAGAGGTAAGCCTAATGTTGTATCTATTTATAGTTACCATGGCAACGAATACTTCTGCTAAATAAACATACCCTTTATTTAGTTGTTTAATGTTATAGGCCTAACCTAAACGATGTTCACGGACATTTGCAATAATAGTTATTGACGTGAGCGAACTAGGCCCTGCTTATAATCGAGCTTTAGCTCGGTCTCCTGGTACTAAAAAATAAAAGAACAGTAACTAATTTCAAAATAACTTAAGAACAGATTCTCTAGATATTTTCAAAAATAAGTAACTGGTCAATAAATTTATAAAATTGAGTGTTGAAACTCTAATAATGTTACGCAAACGAACATAAATTCGGAAGACTCTATTTTCCTTCGTATTACGCCAAAAAAAGTGTATTAATTCTATATTATTTTTAAGAAACAGTGTTTTATTTTACTTCTAGAAAAAATGATTAAAGAGCTATATATTTTTACATAACTTTTTTCCAATTTAAAACATAGATTGGCTCATGGGGAATTTTCAGTTTTGGTATTGTCTAACATTTTGTTATAATAAGATAGGTAACAATATAATAGTTGTAGTTACCATGTCAGCTTATAAATACCTATGCAAACAGTAAAATTTTACCAATTTCTTTTTGATTTTCGAATAACTACCACAATATTTTGATGAGTAATACAACTCACAGAATAAAAGAAAACTTCGAACCACAAAAAAAATAAATAAAAAAGTGAGTTGAAGCAATGTATTTACAACTTGTGCTTACAACAAATTGATTACACAGTCATCATCCTCAGAGTACTGCACCACTGCCTGATAATGACGAATGTATCTTTAAAATTTTGCATAAAGGTGTGTCGCAAGCATAACCTTTTTACTAACCCATTTCATAGAATAAAACCTAAACGAAAAGTCCCACAACTAACACGTTCACTGACTCAAACGCGTTTCAACGACAATGTCGCCATCTTCAGTGACGTACGAGTAACAAAATAATCATACTACAACTGTTATACAGAATGATGCAAAAGTTCCGCAACCACTTCGTTATTTTAAACCTGTTACACGTATTAACTCCAATCTTTCAGGAAGTTATATTTGGCTAATTCTGAACCTTTTAGGGGTATGAATTAATTTGACCGTTAATCGGTTTAAATGGGGGGCGGGGAGAGTTGCAAGTCAAAAATTTGAAATAGTAACCCTTAAGAGTGATACCTCATAAAGCCCTCGTTGCTGTAAAGTCTCAACTCCCCGATACCCCAATCCAAAATAGTGGAACCATAAAGATTAGATTTTTCAATGTTTCTATGTATTGTATTCTACGTACAATAAAGTTATTGGGTGTGTATTCATTAATTTAACGATTAATAAAATTTAAAATCTGTTTATTAGAATAAATATTTATTTTAATAAATAAAATACCGTACATATTTTATTTTGTTTTTTTTTATTTTATAACTTTTGTTGATTTAAATCATAATTAGTTTTAATTAGGATTTAGGTATTTATTAAGCCCCAATTGCATAAATATGACAAAAATTCTTCTAAATTAGTTTTTTTCTAAATCATAATTAATGTAGATTTTAAAAAATTGTGCAATGTTTCTGAATCTTAAAATGAATATGGTGACATTCACGGTGAAGTACGTTTTATTTAGTAAACGTTTTAACTGTGATATTTTGTGATCATATTTATTTCATCAAGTTATCTTATCACAAGTGAAGCCAGTTTGTTATACAGTATATTCACTTGTTATTGTTATTTTTGTGAGATTTTGTGTTCAGGTTTTATTTTATCTAGTTACTTTCTCACAAGTTATTTATTATTGTTTGTGGTTTTAATTTATTCGGTGAATATTTGTCACCACAGTGCTCTTGGACCCATTGTAAATTTCAGTATTGTAATGTTAAATACTTGTAGTTCTGTTAACAGTAGACCTCGATCGTTGAAATAACAAATGTGGTTTTGAGCTTAGATTAAATATAGTGTGCCAGTAAGGAAATAAGCAGAAGATTTAGTCAGTGAAACATTATTTTGCAATTATTTCCGGGGTTTCTAGTTCTCGTTTTTTTAACTTTTCTTCAGCTTTAACTGCTAAAGATTTTCTTTTAGGGGACATTGTGTGTTACTTAGGTTAATATAACTAAAGCTTAACAATGTATTTACAGTTCCATATCATATTCCAATATTGGAAATAATGAAATCAAACGATGTTAAAGCGTCGTGATAGTGATCTCAACCCATGTACAAACACTTCCCACGCTTCCACGTTTTTATAGCCGCGAGGTTTCATTTGTTTCATCTCATTTTGTAATTCAAGTAAAGCTAAGTCAAATACTTTTTGCAATAATAATTTACAAGTATACAGTTCAGTTCTTTCGTTTTTTCTCTACACTTTCTTACAATAATATGTAATTTTTGGGCAAAGGATATAGTATTCCTAAACTACTATTCAAAATAGGCCTAATTTAGTAATCAGTCTTGTAGTAGGAACATACAAACTGGTGTTTTCAAAATAATAAATTTGAAATTGATAAATATTTTTATATAGTTCTATATAGAACTAAATTACGAAACTTTTTACATTTATGAAAAAAAATACAACAAATTTTACTACTTTTTATGTAGACCTAAAGTTGAACTTTTACCTTTAGTTACTGAACATGCTTGGTTCTTGAGCTAATAACTTCGTTAATTTTACTTCAATCATTTTTTTACTGGCATATATGAATTTTTAGAACCTTTATCTACAAAAAAAAGCTATGGAACACTTTTGAATTGGTTTAGAATAAACTTATAAAACATGGTTAAAATACAAAACCTTTGACGATTTTTAACAAATGTGAAGTTTGCGGCCGTTTTGTGAGCTTACAGTTTTTTGTTTAAATCAAATTTACTACCTGCAAAATGTTATTATTTTTTAAATTCGACTTACGGTTAAGCCACAAACTGGCTTTGGTAAAAAGCTTACACGAAGAGAAACGGTGCAGCCGCCATTTTTAATTTATTTAAGGGATTAAAAATGAAAAATGGAAATACCGTATATATACATCGCTTGGCCTAGGAATAAGGAACATTCGTGCAAATAATCATCACAATCGGTCAAGGCGTTTGGCCGTAATTGTAAGACAGACAGACAGACAGATAGACAGACAGACACACAGACGAAATGCCGAAAGGTTAAGCTAAAACGAAGACTTCGCTTCGCTCGGTAAACATACCCAAATAAACAATAATACGCATTTTACATTAATTTATATTTCAATTATAAACTACGTTAATTTAGTTCAATTTATTATTTCCAAATTGAAGACAAATGCCAAAACAATAGGGTAAAAACAAAACCTTTGTAAGAAATATTTAATAATGTATAAACCTTGTTTTAACGTCTCGAGGTGCTGTACTTACCTTTTATTTAATAACGCTTCAATAACATTGGGAGTCAAAATAGACTCGTGTTCCCTTTTCCTGTATGGTTTTATTAAAATAACCTTTCACGTTACAATTTAATCCTCAGAAAATATGAGGAAAACGACGAGGAAAACCATAAATGTTTTCATTAAATAATGTCGCAGTATACCTCCCTAAGCTTCTTAATTTGTAATCATATTAAATAAGACTCTAAACGTGGTATAAAATAATTGTAACTTTCCTTTTAAGTAAATGATCCTTTAAAAGTAGGCCTACTTCTGCTGAGCTACACTCTATAAATTAAGAGTGAGGGCGTAGGTGGCAATTAATCTAACTTGCTAAAGTGGAACATTTTACTACAGGTTCCAAGGTTCAAGCCTGGTTTCTTTAAAAAAAGATCTTGGAAATGGATGAGGTAAATTATGTAATGAGTATTAGTGCATTGTCAGGTGTGAAAGAAGTTTATTTCCACTGGCACTTGAGCGTCTTTCGTGGATTAATAATTTATAGTTTTTTATTATTGCTGGAATATGTTTACACATTTATTTGTTCGAATAGAATAAACCAAATTGGGTTTGCCTCAGCAGACATTTTGAGTTGGAGTAAAGATCGTCAGTTAATTTGTCAAAGTGACTAAGTTATGCAACGCTCAGATGCACTGAGCGCCAGAATATTAATGAGATACTTTATAGATACAGCTGACAATTTTCTTCGTTATTTGAAATTTATAAAAATTCAGCTGCATAAATTTAATCTATACCAATATTATAAAGAGGTAAAATTTGTTTGTTTGCATGTAAACTCTGAAAATATTGAACCGATTGAGAAAATAGTTTTACTAATAAAAAAAGCTACACTATCCTTGAGTAACATAGGCTATTGATCTTGATAAAAACATATTTTATTTCAAAATTTTTAATTTAGTACGAAAAAATATTAGGTTAGGTTAGATTGATGAACCAACACATGTATTTACATTTATTAACCTAACAACCAATTGAATAAAATATCAGACTAAACGTTTGCTCCAATATTTCCATTAACAGCTGATTTCAAACTTTGAAGCAACTATTTGTATTTCTAACTTTTAGGTTAGGTTTTTATTAACCAGAGCCTTGCTGATTCTTTTGACTTTTATTATAACTGCTTTATTATAAAATATACGAAATACTTTGATTTGAACATTTAACATTATTTACCGTTTTAGCTTTGGGGTTATTATTAATCCTACTCCTATATTATAAAGAAAAGATAACATGATTATGTATTGAAAGTTCCAATGGGGTTGGCCAATGTGTGGAACATTGTATGCCAGTAAAAAATGATTGAAAGTTACTAGCTCAAGAAACAAGCATGTTCAGTAAAGAAAGGAAAAAGTTCAACTATAGGCCTACATAAAAAGTAATAAATATTTTTTGTAATTTTTTTCATAAATGTAAAAAATTTTCGTAATTTAGTTCTAAATAGAACTATATTTATCAATTTCAAATCTCTTATTTTGAAAACACCAGTTTTTATGTTCCTACTACAAGGCTGCTAACAAAACTAGGCCTATTTTTAATAGTAATTTAGGAATAAATCAAAGAATTGAATTGTATACTTACAAATTATTATTTCATAAAAGTATTTGACTTAGCTTTACTTGAATTACAAAATGAGATGAAACAAATGTAACCTCCGGGCTATAAAGGATATACAAAAAATGACCGTTGGGCAGCGTGGGAAGTGTTGGTAGCCTGCATGGGTTCAGATCACTATCACGACGCTTTAACATCGTTTGTTTTCATTATTTCTAATATTGGAATATGATATGGAACTGTAAATACATTGCTAATTTGTAGTTATTTAAGTATGTAATTATTTAATTCTATGTTTTCCCTCAATAACGCGATATTTTTAGCTGCCATACGCATTATTAACCTAAATAAAATACAATTACACCCAAAAGAAAATCTTTAGCAGTTGAAGCTCAAGAAAAGAAAAAAATGAGAACTAGAAACCCCGGATTCTCGGGAATTGCAAAACAATGTTTCACTGGCTAAACATTCTGCTTACTGGCGCACTATTTTTAACCTAAGCTCAAAACCACTTTTGTCATTTCAACGAGCTAGGTCTACTGTTCACAGAACTACTAGTTATTCAGAAATTTTAAATAGTATACTTTACAGACACTTATGTTTAGGGCTATATTTGCTCAACAGCTGATTGCAATTGGAATTTAAATGTTTTAATTGAATACAGCTATGTTAATGCACAGTTAATTAAATGGCCATCGCATTCTAACTAACTAACGTATGCAACCGATTCATAATACGGGGTAATTGAAATGTATTAATTCTCTGAATTGTGCAGCCATTACAAACAATGCACCAACTTGCAGTTTATTTGCATACCTTAACGAGTACGATACAGTACAGTATATTACAATAATTGAATTGCAAAGCCGTGCGATGAAAGCCGTACGTTATTTCAGGTTATTCTCTTGAAATAAATATTTGCGCTGTTTAACAAGTTCACTGCTACGCAAATTTCGTATTTCCTATGCCAGGAGCTGACCTTTCATTAGCGAATTTCTATAGGAAAAATGAGCTATGCAGTGGCCCTTATGGTAAGACCCAAGTTCGGGAGTAGAAAATGAGCACCGATCATAGTCCCCAAAACACGTTTTGGGGTGTCATTAAAACTCATATATTTATATCTATAAATATAAAATCCAAATGCCACTCACTCACTCACTGACTCATCACGAAATCTCAAAAACTACCGAACGGATTGCAATGAAATTTGGTATGTAATGTAGCTTGCTCTAAGGCCGTGGGTGCTCGCTAAGAAAGGTTTTTCAAAAAATCGAAATCTTAGGGGGGTTGGTGGATCAAAGTTACTAAATCACGAAATCTCAAACACTACAGAACGGATTGCAATGCAATTTAGTACGGCCTAAGGTGTTAGCTAAGAAAGGGTTTTAAAAAATTCGAAATTTTAGAGGAGGTTTAAGGGAACAAAGTTACTAAATCACGATTTCTCTAAAACCACTTAACGGATTGGAATGAAATTTGGTATGTAGCTTCGTCTAGGGCCGTAGGTGCTAATGAGAAAGGGTTTCAAAAAATTTGAAATCTTAGGGGGGTTAAAGTTAATAAATCACGATTTCTCCATAACAACCAAACTGATTGGAATGAAATTTGGTATGTAGCTTCCTCTAGGGCTCTAGGTGCTCGCTAAGAGACGTAAAAAATTTCGAAGTTTTTAAGGGGGTTTGGGGGGTTAAAGGTACTAAACAAATACACCGAACGGATTGGAATTAAATTTGGTATGTAATTTCCTCTAGAGTCCTATATATGTGCTCGCTAAGAAAGGTTTAAAAAAAATCAAATTTTTAGGGGGGTTTGGGGGTCAAAGTTACAAAGATTCCCATAAGAAATACATAGTGTAATATATTTATTGATTTATTATTATTTTTTTGTTGTTGTTGTTAATATACATTTAACTTTGATTTGTCTATCCGTGGATCGGAAAGCTAGTATACGTAGGCTTATATATGTGTTCGCACTCTAGCGGCCGCATTTAAAGTCCGATTTGGTTGAAATTTGATACACACATGTTGATTGTCCACGTCGCTTGGACGAGTTTGTTTGCCAAAAAAATCCAACAATCGGAAGCACGTTTTTTGACCGGAAATAACTATTTTTTTAGACTTTTCCGTGGCCTTATAGCTCGCTTGGTTCCCCTACAATCCATCAAAACGTAAAATATCATAGAAGTACCCGGTTCAAAGCCATGTTGTGGGGTCTACCGTGGGGTTGGCGTGCGAACTACGCAATGCATTGTGTATTGAAGATACTCCTAATACGGGGTTGGCGTGCGAAGCACGCAATGCTTTGTGTGTTAAAGATACTCTCAATATGCGGAATGGCGTGCGAAGCACGCAATGCTTTCGTGTATTGAAGATACTCCCAATATGCGGAATGGCGTGCGAACCATTTTGCAGCTATTCAGCACCGTCGTGAATAGAACTATTTCCCAAATTGTTGGTTGAAACCCTAAAACATCTGCCTATAAACTTAATTTTGGAAATTTGCTCAACTCACGTAAGCGGTTCAGCTGCGTGGTCGAATTATTTTTTATATTAATTTATAGTCTAAATGAGTAGAAATTACCTTATATTTATTACCACAAAGTAATTTATAGCACTGTTTACAAAATGAAGAGTATCGCAAACTTTACGCGACGGCGGCGGTGACGATATCGAAAGCGCGCGTTTAAACTTTAAATGTGAGAAAACCAAAGACCGTATGAAAAAGGTTTTAAATAAAAGTTTTTGATCAACTCATTTCCAACATTTTTTTCGCTTGCAATTTGTCTCTACCCCAAAAATAAAATAAGTTTACGCTTAGTAACCTTTTCATGTTCCGATTTTTTTGGCTGATTAAATTTTGTATATATCTGTTAACTGACTGATCTGTACGTTGTTTACTCCGTTGGAATTCTCAATTCTTCTAGATAAGTAATATGCAAGTTTAATTACAATCGGATGATTCCTGTGCGATGGAGGAGCGTGTTAATGAGTGCACGCATTAAAATATTTTGCGGCATAATATATATCGCACAGTTGATGAAGTTGAACTCCAAGTGGCGGGGAAATGACCTTTTTCGCTTCCAAAACTCGACTGCGCTAACATTCCAGTTGTATTAATATACCTTTATGACTTTATATAATAGTTTAATATACTATTTCACGGACATAAAAAAACCTCCTGCAGTTTTGGCCAACTTAAACTATCCCATACAAAATACAACTATCCTACAAAACATAGAATAGTTGTATAAATTAAAACAATAATTTCCCTACGTTTCCCTCTTCCAATATCAATGAAGGAACTTACACCGTGGAAATTGTTTTACGTAAATCTTACAAACTGTTTATCCCTTTTCTAATCCAAGGTTATCTGGAGGAAACAATAAAATTCCAACATAACACGGTCCCAATAAAAATAAGGCCAGGCGAGTTATACTTGGTTGTTTGTTTTGTAGAAAGTTTCGTTGCTTCTGCGTTTGTCTACAGGATCTTTGAAACTTTATACATTTCTTATGTACTCTGAACTTTGTTCTGACAGTTCTACTTTGTAAGAATAAACGCAAAAGTCTCAAAATGTAAGTATTTCAATTGAAGGGCTGAGAAGCCAAGTGGTACAAGTGACATTTTTTGAATAATGGAGTTAAGCGCAGAAACTGGCTCTTAAACACTGTAAAATGTTTGTGGGCAAGGAATTTAACTGTGAGTCTATCATGTGCTGAGATCTATTGGCGAAAAAAACTACTTCGTAGAAGAGCTGTTTAGATTAGAAGCCAAGGAATACATGTGATGCAAGTCGCTTTACTTTACATGGGTAATTTACTTGTGACCTATTTTTTATTACATAACTTCTAATTCCTGTTAACAAGTTCTCTGCTCCGAAAATTTCGTATTTCTTATGCTAGGGGAGGAAAATTCCCCCAATACGGGGGTTGGCGTGCGAAGCACGCAATGCATTGGATATTGAAAATACTCCCAATATGCGGGTTGGTGAGCGAATCACGCAATGCATTGTGCACTGAAGACTCCCAATGGGGTTGTTTTCGTGAAATCCACTGTGCGTCGACCGCTTCTCATAGTGTTCAGTGTCAAGCTCACATGTGAGTCCTTAGCAGTGAACGTGTTAACAGCCCAGAGGTACAAGTGACAACTATTATCAAATATTGGCTGATAACAAAGAATAAAAGGATGAAAATCAAATTATTAATCTTTGTTATTATGTTAGTCTGGAACCTAGCAATTAAAAATAAACTAGTTTTAGTGATCTACTGTTTTAGTTATAATCTACAGGTTTTACCTGGATTTCATTATAACAGTTTAACTTTAAACTGAATTTTCTCAAAACTAACTTCACTTATACCCCTTGGCTTCTAAGCCCTTCAATTATCTACTTATATTAACACTCATTCATATTGCTTTTGTTTTGTTGGTAATGTTTTAAAGATTATGTTTATTGACCACAAACATCGACTATTCCTTCAATCTGTGCTAAACGCTTAGTCCGTTAACATGCTAAACTGCTATTGAATTTTGAGTGAAGAACTCCTGTGCTAATGTGCTAAAGTGTTATTTGCTAAAGTAAGATTCAAGACGGAAACCTCGGTTAACAAGAGTTTTACGTCGTTAACAATGGTTTAGCAGACCCCAGACCGTGCTAAACTCGACTCTAAATAGCACACTTCTGTCAAACGATTTTCTCGATATTAACACACTTAGCAGGTTTAACATACTTAGCACAGGTTGCACGAATTCCCCTAATCTAGCTAAAATATTTTTGGACCGGGGATTGGTTAGGTTAAGTTAGGTAATAGTAACCAAATAGTTTGCGTTCGTTTTAATTTCTTTGTAATTAGTTAATCGTGAAAAGTGGTTTAACTAAAACAATTATACGGCACCAGTGCTGTAAATGTATTATGTTGGAAGGAATTAGAATCCCGTTCCCCGCAGTAATTAACGTAACAATGGAATTAATTTTAACAGGGGATGTAAATAACAGTGAACAGTCTGAATTACGGTTACTTGTTTACAATTAGTTATAATACTCAATTTATGGTTATACGAGAAACAAATTAACAAATCACAATTTGCCCACTCATTTCAATTGGTAATTTTCGGAACAACAGTTTCGAGAAATGTAGTGAAATTTTCTAGAAAGCATTATAAACAACAGATACGGTAATTTTTATTTTCATTTCACTGAAGAAAATTGATCAATTAACTTATTTCATCATTCAGCAAAACTCATACATTCAAAATTGTTGTAATGCATTCACTATTAAATAATTATACCTACAATTAATTAATTTACATAAGAAATAATTACTCAATGGGTCAATATAAGAATAATTAACATACTGAAAGAAATACTGCTATTACAAGTTATTACATATATTCAACTAGCTAACCCGTACGGCGTTGCCCGTGGTGGAGTGGTATTTGGCTTTTATATATATAGATCTTAAATAATAAAAGCACTATTGTCATAATAATAAAAGATCTGAAATTATGATTTTAGTAACTTTAATACCCAAAAACCCCTCCTAAAATTTCGAATTTTTCATACCCTTTCTTAGTGAGCACCTATGGCCCTAGAGGAAGCTACATACCAAATTTCATTCCAATCCGTTCGGTAGTTTTGAAGAAATCGTGATTTAATAACTTTGATCCCACCAAACCCCCCGAACCTAAAATTTCGAATTTTTTCAAACCCTTTCTTAGCGAGCGCCTATGGCCCTAGAGGAAGCTACATACCAAATTTCATTCCAATCTGTTCGGTAATTTTGGAGAAATCGTGATTTAGTAATTTTTACCCCCC
>JAGFPH010003381.1:120827-140385 GCA_018207615.1 Philaenus spumarius | reverse complement strand
ATTCCATTCACATTAATTGTGTCTAATTGTCAGATTCATACTTACAATAATAATATTACAATAAAATATATAAACAATAAAACTAATTTCTTAATAAATTCTAATTTAACAAAACAAAAACATATAATAGACAACACTTTATATACAAATTCCGAATTACCTAACCTAAGTATTAGTAAAAAACAAAACACAACCACATTTACTAATTTAAATAATTTAATTCAATTACCACTAATAAGTGGTGTTGAACAAGATTTTACTTTTCATTGCAAAATCAAATCTATAAACAAAATCAAATTCAATTACCTTGCATGCGAAAAATGCAACAAATGCGTAAAAATAACAATTATTGTTCAGTATGCAATAATAATACAAATTTTATTAACAAATATTTATTACAAATACATTTATCCGATAATCAAGATAATTTATGGGTAACAGCTTTCGAAGCTGCTACAAAATTAGTTACACACACAATAGATGATTTCCTGAAAAAAACTAAAGAAGAACAAGATAATATTTTTAATTCTATAATAAATAAATCGTACGAAATAACACTAAACAGAAAAATAATCAAATATAACGGTCAACAAAGACCAAAATATACAATAACAAATATAAATCTAATAAACTATGATATTATATTCGAGGAAGATTTTTAAATAAAACACAAATAGGTATTAATTAAATGTAATATTATTTTGTTGTAAAATACTACGGAGAATTTCATCACCCCCACCACCATTGCATATTATAATACTATTACTTGTAAGTACCAAATATTAATTATATCTATAACTAATCATATTTTGTTTCAGAAAATGTATCTAATCCTCGCAGAAACAATTCATTTGGACAATTTACACATTTTTTCAAAAAACATGTACCGCCATCAACAAGACGCCTTAACACTCACCACAAACAATCAAATTACATTCGCACTAGAACAGGAAACACATTATAGACTTTTTTAAAATATTTGTCCCCAAAAATTCTGGACTTATGACATACATAGACCAGAACATCAACGATGTTCTTATGAAATTATTCCTACAAACAAATCATGTAAATCCAAATACTGATGGCAATAAAATGACATCAGAATTAATTAAAACAATTACTTATTTCATCGCAAACAAATATAATATACACTCAAACTCAACAAAATTCATTCAACTCTCATCAACAACACCAACTAAATATTCACAACACATTATATTTCCAAACATCATCTTTCCAAACATAGAAACATTACATAACTTCATGTTATCTTTTAAATTACATTTAACCAACACTAATCAACTAAATAACTTCACGATTCAAAATAAAAATGGATCTAAAGGTCTTATATTTGATGAATCAGTATATTATAAAAATAATCAACACATTAGAATAATACAATCAACCAAATACAACAAAAATAATCCTCTTATTTTAATTAATCATACATCAATAAATCATACAACATTCTTAGACACACTTAAAACATGCATAACAGATAATAAATTAAATATTCACTTGCCACACTTATCATCAAATAACAACATTACAAATCAAATTCAACCATCTACAAAAAACAATACAATAACACCATATTTAATAAAAAATTTAAAATGTACCATCACAAGCCCACATACTATACCACCAAATAAATTAGAACAAATACATGAACATATACTCGATATTCATAAACACATTAGTAATATCATACATCCAGGTCACATAACATCATCTAAACTTTTCACAAACACACAAATACTTATGATTTTCTTAAATAATTTTAAATTTTGTTCACATATCAATAAATTACACACCAATAATAATATCTCTTTCATAATAAACATAAAACATAACACAATTTCTGAAATATGTTACAATACTCAATGTAAACATCTACCAAACATAATAAAACCATTCAATAACGAATCATGCAATAACTTACGTTTAATATTAAACAACATAAATTCACCAACATCAAATTCACTCATTACATAACACCTTATATATTTACTATAAATATTTTAGATTCAATTTATATTATATAATAAATATTAATAATAATTATATTTCAATTTTATTAGATCACCATGACAATATCCATTGAAGGCAACATTGCTTCAGGAAAGTCTACTTTCATAAAACACTTAAACACATTTAACAACACAGAAGTATATCCAGAACCACTTGACACATGGACAAATATTAACGGAATTAATTACTTAGACCTAATGTACAAAAATCCCCCAAAAATGGACTAAGTTTCCAACTAATAGTTGGAACTACATTTTTAAACACACACGACATAAAAACAATTAATAAATATAAAATAATTGAAAGATCTATATACACAGGAAGATACGTGTTTTTTGAAAATATGTTTATAAATAAATTAATTTCCGAATCCGATTTTAAATCGTATGATTTTTGGTTTAATTATCAAATAGATAATACCAATATAGACTGTGACGCTATAATATACCTAGACTGCCCACCAGACGTTATACACAAACGGATGATAGAAAGACAAAGACCAGAGGAATCATTAGTTCCTCTAGACTACTTAAAACAAATTGATACTCAATACAAAGAATGGCTAGTAAATAAAACTAAATTTAAATGCCCCGGACCGGTAATTGTTATAGATGCATCTAAAAACAAAAATGAAATAATACAAGAATATACACACTGCATTACACAATTAAAAAATTTAAAAATACATCTGACCTCCTGATTCAATATCCATCATGAATATATATCCAGACAAACTCTTTATACCTATCTATTTATAGTAAGTAACAACTAATTTTACATTATTAAATTTATATCTCAAAATATATTACTTCAATTTTAATTGTGAAAACAGATTCAAATTCACAATAAAATTGACTATAAATTAGGTGTAAGTAGGCTAGTTGTTGTAATATTAGTTTTCGAAATACAAACCTTTTTATAATATAACATAATCCCTTACGATAATTTGATTTAAAAAAATTACAAAGTTTCAGTGTTTACAAAGTTTACCAATGGGCAGACTGGTCAATTGCCCAGGGCGGCAATTTCTGGGGAGCGGAACATTTTTGGATATTTTTTTTTATTTCCAAAATATTGGTTAAAAAACAGGAACGACACAACAAACTTGTTAACTTGCGTAGGCCTCGTAAGAAATCTGGTTAGAAGCAACTGGCTATTGCTGTAGCGCAGCATTCAGCATATTATTTTCCGAAGCTGTTACAGAGTTCGCGAAGAAAAAATCAAGAAAAAGATCTATGTAGTTATGTTAACAAAAAGTTTTTAAGAAAAGTATAAACAATGATTATATTGCAAGCTATTAACTACTGTAATTCATTTCATCAAAAATTCAACTTTTTTCTTGAACATAGTTTCAAAATATGTTAATAACAAGCTGCCGAAGTCAAGTATTCTAAGGTTAATGTTTATATTCTTTATTTGATTGTTCATTTCGTTAGTTTTTATCTTTGATAATAAAAGTTATAACAAAATTTTAATCCACATGTTTTGTGTTTATTTATTAAAAACAAATTGGTTTTACACTTAAAAAAATAGAAATGCGCAAACTGGTACCTTTAAAATTATGTTTGCAGTTTGCACTAAATACATAGTTAAAAAAATCAATGGTATTAAAAAAAATATATAAGCCTACTCATTTTTTTTATCAGTACACACAACATTTCAGGTTAATACCTAATAAGTTATTTTTAAAACAGTATGTGGTATCAGCCCACCATTATTTTGGTAACCCAACAATACTATTAAGGAATCACAAATATTTCAGTCATTTTTTATGGGAGCGGAACGGTTCCAAAAGGTTTTGCCTAGGGTGCAGCTTACCATAAATCGGGGCCTGAACACTATTAGAAGCGGCCAACGAACAGAAAATTGCGTGCTTCGCACTTCAACGCACATTTTGGGAGTATTTTCAATTCACAATGCATTGCGTGCTTCGCATGCCAACCCCCCGTATTGGGAGTATTTTCAATACACAGTGAATTGCGTGCTTCGTACGCCAACTCCCGTATTGAGGGAATTTTCAATACACAAAGCATTACGTGCTTCGCACGCCAACCCCAGAATTGGGAGTTTTTTGAATTCTCAATGCATTTCGTGCTTCGCACGCCAACCCCCGTATTGGGGGAATTTTCAATACACAAAGCATTACGTGCTTCGCACGCCAACCCCCGTATTGGGAGTATTTTCAATACACAGTGAATTGCGTGTTTCGCACGCCAAGTCCCGTATTGAGGGAATTTACAATACACAAAGCATTGCGTGCTTCGCACGCCAACCCTCGTATTGAGAGAATTTTCAATACACAGAGCATTGTTAATTTTAAGCCTATGTGCTATGGACGCGCATGAACGTCCGCTTTAAAATATCAGTGATTATTACGTACACAGGTTCAAAAATAAAAAATAAAGTAATTTCTACTCATTTGGGCTATAAATAAAAAAAATAAAAGGTCAGCCCCTAGCGTAGGAAATACGAAATTTGCGTAGCAGTGAATGTGTTAAGGGTGAGGTAAACATCTACTAGTTCGTCCACTAGTAAGTCTCCGCTTACGCCCTTTAACCACACCCCCGGCCCATCCTGAATTCACGCCGATATCTGTATAAGGGCCGCTTTACAGCAAACTTAATTCCCAAACTACTGCACGTTTGATTATTATATAAAAATGTACAAAATTATAAGATGTAGAAAAAGGTTTAGACAGCTTCTATTGACTGGGACGATTTATTCGGTAGGGGAGTTTGTGCACCATACATTTTCTCGAACATGGTGATCTCCTTAGCATTCTCCAATTTTATCTCCAATTTTGATCTCTTCTACTCTATAAGATGATGAACTGTTCGTTGTGTAGTTGTAGCTTTGATTTTAGTATTGTATGTTTAGAGTGTTTATTTTTGTTACTTAATCGTAACTATTTATTGTATTTGTTTTGTTATATTTTTAATATTGTTATAACTTAACCGTATAGACATTTGTTTAATGTAGCACTGACAGTGTTCAAGTATAAAAAGTATTTTTTTTGTAATTTTTTAGATGGTGTTATATGTTTTGACACTAGAAAATTTAACTGATTAGAAAAACAAAATAATTTGTTGTATTGTTCTAAATTATTATTTTAAACTATTTTAAATGTATAAAATTACTATGGCCATAAAAATTAAATTTTGTCATTGTCTAAAATAAAAAAATGTAATGAAATTATTTCTTACGAAACATCGATTACATAAGTTCGAATCTGACTAATTCCACATGTTATTTATTACACCTATTTTAAAATAGAGTACATGCAGTATTTACTTTAATTATTTACTGATTACTTGTTAGCTGGCTAATTTTTCAAGCAGGAAATTTAAGCTGAGATTGATTTCAAGTCATATTACATTTGTTTTAACTCATGGAATATGTAATTGTTGGTATTTTAAACAGAGTAAAGTAATCCAAGATCCGGTGTGAACGTAGTTAAGATGGAGACAGAGGTGATATCTAGTGGACCAAAGAGGTACTACTCAATATCTCGACGCGTTCTTGAAAGAATACGCATTTGTATGTTTCAAAAACTAATTCTGCTGTATAAAAATTTAAACATAAAACGAACTAACGTTGTAATTTCTGTAAAAGAGAAATTTTATCATACACTGTATGTATCACAAGTTTTTCTATTTCGAAAGAGAATTGAATTTCTAAATTTGCAAAATTGTTACCATTTTCCAAACTTAATTTCTACCAATTGAACTTGTCAAAACATTGCATTTCTAATTACATCAGATCCATTGGGAACATGTAAACCATTAACTTTTTCATTTTATTTAACAGCGCAGGTAAAATAAAATGTTCTTTGTGATTAATACACATGGGTTATATCTTTTGTACAGAGCTTCTTTTAACCATAAACATTGTACAAAATGTTAACGGGCTACCCCCTCCGGAGGGAGTTTAGGGGGAGGGGGGGGGTCGAAAGGGTACAAGAAACTGATTTTGTGCTTTATCGTGTAAACGGCTTGCAAACATACGACCTTTTAACACGTTCAGTGCTACGCCAATTTCGTATTTCCTATGCTAGGAGCTGACCTTTTATTTTTTATATTTATAACCTAAATGAGTAGAGTAGCTAATATGGGGGTTGGCGTGCGAAGCACGCAATGCAACTGTGCGTCGGCCGCTTCTCATAGTGTTCAGTGTCAAGCTCACATGTGCGTCCTTAACAGTGAAGTTAAGGGCTTTCACCATGTTATGGACAAAGTACGAAAAAGGGTGCAAAAATTCAAGTCATGCTAGAAACTTAAAATACGGTATAAAGGTTTTTTTAGCATAAGAATGAAGTAAAATAAACGGTATCAGTTAACTGACACAAACTTTCTCCCAACTTACTGTAGTCAAAATAATATTGTTTTTAATCATTTTATTTACTAATTTTTAGAACAAAACAAAAAAATAATATTCTACCTACGTCAATAGTACAAAAAAGTTATTGTCCCAGGCGGGATTCGATCGCGCGACCTTTGAATTACTGGCCGTGCTCGCTACCGTGGTGCTACCCCGTGCGGCCGCTGCCGCGATGCTAGAATGACAACACAAACTTGTTTATTTTTAAACATTTCCCCATAGTTATAAAACGCCGAAGTTTTGATATAAGCGGGTATTGTCGTTTTGTTTGGCATCTTAAGCACTATAAATATTGAAAATTTTATCAAAATCGTTAGAGCCGTATTTGAGAAATTATAATTTTTGTCGTTTTTATGGGTTTTTAGGGGTAAATTACCCTTAAAAATTAAAAATTCCAAAAAATTAAAAAAACGCCTGGAGATATTATAGGGTTTAGTACCTACATACCAAATTTCATAAAAATCGGACCAATAGTGTCCTCTCTGGTCGTGTATACATACAGACAGACTGACAGACAGGCACCACTCTAAAAACAATTTTTTGGATTCAGGGAGCACCAAAATAAAAAATTCCACTAAAAATATTTTTGGGTTCAGGGAGCACCAATACAGATAATTGCACTAAACAATTTTTTGGGGTTCTGGGAGCAAAAAAACAGATAATTTAACTGGAAATTCAAATTCGAACATTTTTACAAAAACAATACTTTCTCCATATACTACGTATAGGGTGGAGAAAGTAAAAATCACACCCTTCCGGCCCTCCCTCCGTGTTGTAAAGGAAAGTAGTAGTTTTTAAACAAAAACATTGGAATACAAAAAAAATAATAAATGCAATTTTTGTTAAATTTCAGAAATTGTAGTTTATAGTATCGCCTATAATTGAGTCCATGATCACCTATTTCGGACCTAGGGGTAATAGCTCAAAGGTCAAACTACATTTTTTCGAAGAAAAGATGCGTATGTGGGAGACTGGACAACATTTCTGATAGACCTAGAATGTAAAAGTTGTTGCTTTCATCAATACCTTTAATTGAAGACCATAAACGTCGTTCTAAGTGATGTAGAACTCACGTAATGTTAAAAATATATCGCTATTTATCTCATCCGCACCATGCTATATTATAACTACATACAGCCCTAATAAGAGTTCATAGTTTTATTTGAATTATACATTTTATGCTTGGATGTGTATACATATGAATGCACTTTTTTACAAACACACTAATATACAACACGTACACTCCATCACACCTCCCCCCGCCCCACACACACACACGAAATACATTTGCATGTATACATATCTATCTACTAATATTAAAAAGAGGTAAAGTATGTTTGTTTGTATGTAGGAGATAACCTCTGGAACTACTGAACCGATTGAAAAAAATAGCTTACTAATAAAAAGCTACACTATATCTGAGTAACATAGGCTATAATTCATTTTCATAAAAACGTTTTCTTATTTCAATATTTAGTTGGGAAAAATCTTAGGTTAGGCCTAGACTGATGAACCAACACACGTATTACCATAGCAACCGATAATTGAATAACATAGCTGTTTGCTCCAATATTTCCATTAACAGCTGATTTCAAACTTTTACAATTATTGTATTTCTAGCTTTTAGGTTAGGTTTTTATTAAAGTGTAGACCTGAACCTTGCTGATTCTTTTATTATAACTGCTGTTATAAAATATACGAAATAATTTGATTTAAACATTTAACATTATTTACCATCTTAGGTTTGGGGTTATTATTAATCCTACAACTTTATTATAAAGAAAACATAACATGATTATGTGTATAGAAGGTGCCAACGGGGTTGGCGTGCGGAGCACTCAGGTGTTTCATCTAGTCTATTACATAGGCGTATATTATGTGTTATACGCAGGGTATGTATTATATAAATGGGTTTGAGCCAATTAATTATTGAAAATCTTCAATCTTTGTGATAAAATAATGTTGACGTTATTTAATTTAATTTATTATACCCATCAGTATCGACAGGGTTGGAGGCATGTATTTTCTCTGCGCGCGCATCATCTACGTACCTCCACCTAATCTGTACAACTTGTCAGATGATATCACGAGCTACGTTTTACAGGGAAATGTTTTCTTTATTGACATTTCGTCGAGTACAACAACAAAGAGAAAGCACTTATATATCCGTAGGCGTAGCCTAATCCTTTAGGAATTGCCTAAAGCTATTCGTTTGAAATTGGCCAAAGAACTCGGGACAAGTAAAAACCTTTAAAAAATAAAGCTGTAATGGAACTCTATTGTCGTGTTGTTTAGACTATGTGCAGAAGACACGAGATGGGTGCTAAAAGGTCGTAGGGGACGTAAACACAGCCTTATTGATTTGTTGTGTCTAGTTCAATTGTGCACAACAGGCTGCGCCACTTGTCGGGGAGTGTTTTTCCGCGAGGTTGAGAGTAATACCGCTAGGTGTCAGCACCGAACAGGGTTGGTAGGACTAAATAAATATTAGTATTAGTACTATTTTCTAGTACGAAACTATTATGGTTCCTAAACAAATTTTAAAAATACTACGCTAGTATGATTTATTTTTAAAGTCTTGTTAGGTTGTTTGAATTTACTTGAATTTATTTATAGTTTAACACATTATTCTGTACTTACTTTATAGTTTATAGTGTTTTAATTTATATCTAGTTTAAGTGGGTAGTAAAAAAATCTTTGCAAATTAACAAAGTGAATGTGCATATTTAGCAAGGTCGTAGCCAGGAAAACTTAACGGGGGGGGGGGGGGGGATGTTAGGAGAAACGGCCGACACACAGTGCATTGCGTGCTTCGCACGCCAACCCCCGTATTGAAAGTGTTTTCAATACACAGTGCTTTGCGTGCTTTGCATGCCAATTTTAAGTCCATGTGCTATGGACCCACCTGTGCGTCCGCTTTAAAATATTAGTGATTACTACGTAGAAAGGTTTAAAAATAAAAAATAAAGTATTTTCTACGCATTTGGGCTATAAATATAAACAACAAAAGGTCAGCTCCTAGCATAGGAAATGCGAAATTTGCGTAGCAGTGAACGTGTTAAACACAAATTTCCATGATTATTTAAAAAAAAATTATATAGTTAGCCTACCCAGTACCCATGTAAAACATTATAGGATGTAAGGATGATGAATGATTTTGTTTGTTAGAGTAAAGTATTTTTGTTGAACCTTCATAGTTTTCTTATTTAATAGATCACATGAAGCTCATAACTCACAAGAGTAAGACTGTAACCTACTGCATCTATGTGTAGCCTATTGTACATTGTAGTTTAATCTACAGTGACTAGATAGAGACAATGTGGCCAAGTGAGGTCTTGTTTCCTATTGGTCAAGATGTCGGCAGCCATGTTTTTCCTAAATTCGTATCTGTTTACATTACATTCTATTACGTTCACATATTGTAAAAGCGACTTTACCGATATTTTAACAGATATTTGTTAGTTTTTACTTTAAAATAAACGTAATAGTTATTTTAAAGCGATTTGTGTTGAAGTATGTGATATTGCACCAAATTAATAAGGAAATGACAGCAGAATAGGCTACTCCCGCCACTCTACGGAATCGCTTCAGCGCATATTTCAGAAGTAAGTACATGCCGAAAGTCTTTTATTTACAACATTTAAAAAAGTTCATAACATAGGCTAATCCTTTTTATCAATAGAAAAGATAAATATTAGTATTACGCAATTTTAAGAACTGTTTTTGGCCCAAACCTATAATTTCGTCCGTGTTAGCCCTACGTTTGTTCATAGTTTCAAATTAAATTTTGTCATCGTTATTTTTTCTTTCTTTTAGTCTTGGTGAAGGTACAATCTAAGACAAGAATCACATTAATAAGTAGGCCTAACTGAAATAATGAGGGAAATTAATAATGAAACCTGTTTTTTGGCCTTCAATAACTAAAACTTGAAAATCTTGATTTGCCTAACCTCAAAATCAAAGAATTGTAATTTCGATATTAAATTGTTGTTACAGACATTAATTTTATTTAGCTTTCAATTGAAATAAATTAGTTAATTAGGAAAGTTGCAATTGCTTCGTTTACGGTATTTAAAAAAAAATCAGATGGAAATAAATGCATTGTAAAAATTAGAAAGTGTAACTTTGAAAATATTTAATTTGTAAAATTTATTAGGCTAATTGATAAAAAAAACCTAACTAACGACAAGATAATAATTTTGCATTTTGATTTAGGCCTATTCGTTGTTTTATTTTTCGTTTTGTTTTACTTTGAATTTTTAGTTTGTAATTAACGTCTGTACTCAACTATCCACATAAGCTAGTAAAATATGTGATAGTAGGCTAAATCATTATTTTTTCAAGGTTATTTCATTTTAAACGACTTATCTGCTTTCTAACTACTTTTTAACATTTAAAAAGTTGTTTAAGAGGCCAATATGAAATAAAACATAACGTTTTATAAATATTTTGAAAATAAATCACATTATACTTTATGGCAGATAACATTACTTTTAGGAAAAACATGACGGCCGCTTTCATGTGGCCACACTGTCTCTATCTAGTCACTATAGTTTAATCAAGCAAATCTAAATATTAATATGACGTAAAATATGTTGCTGGATCACTGTATTAATTTTTAGTGCTAAATTTCGGTAGGTGGGTTGTCCCCCCCCCCCCCGGCTACGCCCTCGATATTTAGTATGTTTTTAAACTCTATTTGGTAGCAAAATATTTTCTACCCTCCCCTTTACTGGTTTTAGCAGATGGAGGATTCAAATTTTAAGGTTTTGCGTTTAGAGACTTTTTTACGTTTTACGTTTAAAGGAATGGCCGTTTAAAGACCTACAATGTGTAGTATGGGTGTGTTCATAAAAATAATACAAACAAATGTATGGAAAAAGTAAAATCTAAAAATTTGTTAATTGTGGTTTTATTTGATATTTTTGATTGGGTTGATTTTTTACATATCTTATTATGCATACTGCACACCTCGCCTTGAAAAGCATGGATTTATTGGCACTGACAAAAAAATCCACAAGATATCTTGAAAACCAATAAAATTAGGATGTAAACAAGACTACAGACGTTATAAACTTCCACTCTGTATTATTATGGATTTTATGAAAAGCTAATATATAATAGAATGTATTTCCTTTATCTAAACAGTAACAAGTTTATTAAACAAATAAAAAAGAGCACTGTGGCGACAAAATCACACTGATTTGAATAAAAACCCCGAATCGCAAAACAAGGAACAAAAACAACAACTAAATTGTAAGTTATGTTTAATACATTACCCTTATGTACATTTCATAACGTGTTAACGTGTTAAATCCCTCTGAGGATGATGACCATGTCATCGAAATGTACATAAGGGTAACGTATTAAACATAACTTACAATTTAGTTGTTTATTTATCATTTTTGTTCCTTGTTTTGGGGTTCGGGGTTTTTATTCAAATCAGTGTGATTACCTAGTTAATATTTTTTTTAAATATTTTACCCCATTTGAAGTAATTTTTAAAACATATAAACCCAACACTCTGCAACTCAAATTTACTTTTCAATCGATAAAATTCAAACATTTTGAAAAACAAGAGAATGTATTTTTTTAATTTAAAACTGTAATGTACATAAAGTGTTATTAGAAAAACGGAGTGATTTTAGAATCAAAACCATGGGATTTTTTTAACATACTAGTAATGGCATGTTATATCATAAACAAAATTTTAGTCCACGATTTGGAAAATATTTTACATCGTTGTTTGTAATTAAATACACAACAATCCAGACTGGTCCGTAAGTAAAATGAGGACATCGAAACCAAATTTTAAAAATGCATCTAAGTGGCTGTAGATGTACTTAGTGGCATTGGAGACGGTTTAATGCAGGGCACTGCAAGATTATGGTGGCTAGTTCGTAAGTTAATCTCAGTGTCAGTAAAGACTGTAAACCGAGTGGCAAACTCGAACTAAAATTATGTAACTATTTATTTCGGTTTAATCGGAAATATATACTTTCATTTGCGTCGCTTTGTTCTTTAATATAGTTTCAAGCATGGTCCCATCACTAGAAACTACCCCTTTGAAGTCGTCAAAACATAAAGGTTGAAATGTAAAACTTATACACAACTCAAATTTAGTGGTCGAATGTAGGGCTTTTTTTTACTATGTCGGTAATTAGTATGACCACATTGAGCACCCGGATAGCCATACCTTCGACCATTAAATTTGAGTTTTCTATCTTATAAATTGATCAATTATTAAAAACGGTATATCGTTGGATTCATCTTACAATAGTCTAACAATGTTGTAACCTTAATTTTTTTTAAATTTATTGTTTTCTAGATATTTACCATTGAACATTATCATCCACCATTTTGAAACGCATTGTTGCAGGAAAGCAAATTTTTAAAGTAAAATGTACAATATTTAGATCAATATTCATATCCAGTTTAATGATTACATCTTAAACCGTTTCTGAGATATTAAGTTATTTGTAAGAACCACATTGAGACTGACAGACAAAACAAATCAAGGATAAGACACATTTTATACTGTATTATTTGCTTGTTTTTAGCTGACAAATAACACCGTAAAGTTTCTGACAGTCGAAGCTGGACATCGTGGGTAAAACAAAACGAACTTTATTAACGCGTTTAACAATGTGTTAGGATTTTATTATACAGGGTGTATCAAGAAGAAACGGAAAGAATTGCAGGACGTGTTCTACTGGTGAAAATAATGAAAAAAGTTCCTATAAACATAGGTCCGAAAACGCTTCGTTTTCCAGATATCCGCCATTTTGTTTTTTGTACAAAATAATTCATATCTAGAGAACGGTTTTACTGATTGAGTTCAAACTTGGTATGAAGTTTAACCTGACAATGATATACCTCAAAAAAAATAAACGATTAAATCCAATCATGCGTTTCAAAATGGCGGCTGTTTGAAAATTTCAAACCTAAATTACTCCAAAACCGTAAATTTAACGAAAAATGTCAAGGCACCTTTTTTGTAGCCCTTTTGATTCCCTATCGGATGGTGTAACTGCCAAAACAATCGGATGAAGGATAACAGTTAAGTTATGTGTACTAATTGGTTTGTTCAACTCGGCATCCTATACAAACACAGTAAATACTACAATATTGTTGTCATTACCTTTTAACTTAGCTATTATCCTTCATCCGATTGTTTTGACAGTTACACCATCTGATAGGGAATCAAAAGGGCTACAAAAAAGGTGTCTTGACATTTTTCGTTAAAATGTACGGTTTTGGAGTAATTTAGGTTTGAAATTTTCAAACAGCCGCCATTTTAAAACGCATGATTGGATTTAATCGCTTATTTTTTTTTGAGGTAGATATATGTCAGGTTAAACTTTATACCAAGTTTGAACTCAATCAGTAAAACCGTTCTCTAGATATGAATTATTTTGTACAAAAAACAAAATGGCGGATATCTGGAAAACGAAGCGTTTTCGGACCTATGTTTATAGGAACTTTTTTCATTATTTTCATTAGTAGAACACGTCCTGTAATTCTTTCCGTTTCTTCCTGATACACCCTGTATAAACAGGCAAATTTTTTCAATGCCAGATTTATTAAGTTATTCCCAGTTCGAAACAGTTCCATATTTAGTTCTATAACGTTAGTTTGAATGTATTTGATACTGTAATGTATTATTAGTACAGTATACAAGGAAATACAATCCACAGGTACAAGGTCGTATATTTTCAAGGGGTGTACGTGTGTTATTATCATGTTACCTAACTCTACTGTGTTATTATAGAGCACGCACAATGGCAACATGCAAGCACACGTTACAAAACAAAGTGTAATTATAGTGTAGTAGCGAATAAAATGTCACCGTTAAAATAAACACAGGAATGGTTTAGCAAGTTTTGTTGGATAAAACGTATTTGTATTGTTACTTATCGTGCAATGCCTAAGTACAGCTATCAGGGTGTGGAATGCCACTCGAATAAAAGCAACTAAATAATAACCGCTGACGTGAGTTGGGCAAATTTTCAAAACTAAGTTTATAGGCCTATGTTTTATGGTTTCAACCAACAATTTCGAAATAGGTCTATTCACGACGGTGCTGAATAGCTGCAAAATGGTTCGCACGCAATTCCGCATATTGGGAGTATCTTCGATACAAAAAGCATTGCGTGCTTCGCACGCCATTCCGCATATTGGGAGTATCTTCAATATACAAAGCATTGCGTGCTTCGCTCGCCAACCCCCGTATTCGGAGTATCTTCAGTACACAATGCATTAAGTGCTTCGCACGCAAACCCCACGGTAAAATCCACCACATGACTTTGAACCAGGTACTTCAACGGTATTTTACGTTTTGATCGGTTTTGGGGGAACCAAGCGAGCTATAAGGTCACGTAAAAAAACAAAATGTTCAAAAAAACGTGCTTCGGATTGATGGATTTTTTCGGCTAACGAACTCGTCCGAGCGACGTAGACAACCAACATTTGTACCAAATTTGAACCAAATCGGACTTAAAGTGCGGCCGCTAGAGGGCGAATACATATATATATATGATTTTAATGACACACCAAAACGTGTTCTGGGGACCATGATCTGTGCTCATTTGCTACTCCCGACATTGGGTCTTACCATAAGGACCACTGCAATAGCTCGTTTTTCCTATGGAAATTCGCTAATAATAATTCCACCACCCAGCTGAACCGCTGACGTGAGTTGAATGAATTTCCAAAATTAAGTTTATATGTTTTAAGGTTTCAACCGACTATTTGGGAAATCGGTAGAAAACCAACTAACGTAGAAAACCAACGCGTGCACCAAATTTGAACCAAATCCAACGTAAAATGCGGCCGTTAGAGTGCGAACACGTACAAATATTAATGACACCCCAAAAGGTGTTCTGGGGACCGTGATCGGTGCTCATTTACTACTCCCGACCTTAGGTCTCACCATAAGAGTTATTGCAATATCCTATCTTTCCTATGGAAATTCGCTAATCATCTAAATCAACCATGAGAAGATTGGCCGAATGTTATTGCATTAGTAAGGCACTCAATCGGGACTAAAGTATGTTCTTAAGCACTTGCGTTTTTACTAATGGAGGTCTTAATTTACATTTTATTAAGTTTGGTACAAATGTAAGTTTTGTAGTAAACTTCACTGTATAGTTAGTAGACAATATTTTCCGATATTTTCTCGTTTAAGGGTCTGCTCCAGTAAACGAGAAAGCAACCGGAAACGAAAGCGCTTCTCACTATATCCCTATCTAAATAGTGCAATTTGTTCCAGCTAAACGCTTTGACATTGCCTCATTTCAAACCATTTTATAAGTCTATTTTTTGTAATTGAGTGTTGAAAAAAAAAACTGAATATTCTTTATAAAATTTCGGATCCGGCTTGCAAATTATTTTTCATTATGAATTTTTTATTGTGTTAGGAAAAAAATTCAAACTTTGTACTTACAAAATGTCAATTACATAACAAATCAAAAGCATTTAAAAAAAATGTAAATTGCAAGACGGATGCGTATTGTGACTGTGCTTAAAATGAGACCTTGCATACAATTTTATGTTAAAAAGTAAACGAAATAAATGGTTTGAAATTTAACATTGCTCTTATGGGATACAAATCCAAGATGGCCGCCACTACAGCAGACCCTGTAGTTTAACAGAAAGTAATGTTTTTCATACTGTTTGTAATGACTAAGACATCAAAATATTCATCAGGTACATCAATAAACATAACTTTTCATTTAATTGTTCGCTATGTTTTTTGTTTCTTATTTTTTTGGTTTGGGCTTTCTTTTAATCAGTATACATTTGTCGCCACTGTAATCATCAAGTTGTGTATGAAACCTTACCTTATATTGAAGTGCGGCCAATGCGGCTTGCGCTGATGTCTTCTTACAGCAACTAAATTATAGCACGCGGCACGACCCTGCAACAACAACAAAAATACATATTTGAGATAGGTTAAGTAAAACTTAAAATAAGGTGGCCAATATCAAACAGCTAACTAGGCCGGTTGAGTGAATCTTGGCATTTGACACACAGCAATTCCAATAATTTAGCTTAATAAATTATCCCTAATTTATGATTGTTTAAATTTTAACAATCGCTAGATCGGAGATGACGTAAAATTATGAACAAAATAGATTTTAATCATCCAACGGAAGATCTAAAACAAAGAGAGAATATTATGTTCTTAGTCTTCGCACATCAACCGCGTCACTGTCGTCTGCACGTTGAATAAAGCCGACGTTTCGGGCACTCGATGGGAATGAACTTAGTAACTCTTCGAACCCCATTATTTCGAAAATAAATACACAATGCAGGTTAGAATTTTCTTGAAACACCAACTGTCAAAACAAACTTATTGGAATTGACATCTCTAAAGCCCCCCATTCACGCGGCGATTCAATCCCGTGTATGGGACCCAGACGACCTGACTGCCGGTAATTTCTCGGACACCAGGCGATTTGGAGATTACATGGACAGCACATGCGATCCATCAGATTGCCGGGCGATATGATCGTTCTGAGCGACGGGATGAAGTGTGTATGGGGCCAAGCGATCATCTCAGTCCACCTTTGAGCTCCAGCAAATGCCCAGAACTGCTCAAACCACTGCTCGACGTCGTGTAATTTTCATGTAGCGTCTTGATGATAGCCTCACAGGTTTCAGGCATGCTGTCACCTAAACTCTGCGAAATTCCTGTTGAATATTTTAGGTCTTCAAAAGATCCTTCTGTTGCCGAAAAACGCAACGTAGCGATGAGTCGTTCCTCAGCACTAATCGATTGTGCTGTTTCTTTATGAACGGTTCGACTACACGCAAAAACTAACGAAAATTGCTATCAGTCATTCTTGAGTAATTCTTGAAGTCGTCTGGATACCCATTTCTGAACTTCTTTCTAATAGATAAATATGACTGAATTTGACACGTTTCAAAAACCAGTCATTAGTCCAAAAACGTTATTTTTCTTGATTCTCACACTTGTGCAGTTTATTAAAATTACAATCGCAGCCGAAACCTCCTCTTCGTCAGCCATGTTTTCAGCACAAACATTAGCTCACGAATCAAGAATGAAATTCATCTTAGGATCGTTTGAGTAATTTTACTTGGGACAATAATCCCTTTCGACCGGCGATCTGGTCGCCCAGCAATCATATCCTGATCGCCACGTATACGGCTTAAAATCCCAGGTAGTCAACCGGTTGCCCGACAAATGCATAAAAGGTCCACTTCCAGAACTATATACCTTCAGGCCTAGGCATTCTCGCTTCACGCGACATTTGTTAATACTTGAAAATGGATATTTTTTTTATGTAAAGTGCTCGAAACATACATTTCACGTATTTGAGGTACCTATCGGATCAAGGGTCATTATGTGGATGTGACTGTTAGAAAGTCATAGCATTTGTTATCGCCCACTCTACCTTAAGTCTGACAACTGTAAAAGCCATTTTAACGGTATGATTTTCATCCATAACAACCACCACGATCGATTTGTTAGTGAGTTTAGATACAAAAACTAGGCATCACATAAATATAGTTGATTTTATAGCTCCTAAAAAAGAATAAAGTTTCATAACATATAGTGTTTTGTTTCTCGAAGAGGATGAAGTTATGTTTTACAGTGAATGCTTATTTGAGATAAAAACATCTATTAATGAACATGTGCATACACCCATGCAAAGGTATATTTAAAATGTATAAATTTTGTTAAATATATATATTTTGAATATCTTAATTTGGCCTTTTCCATTTTTAAATTTGTAGAAAGCTCCGATGTGTAGTTAGAAGGTAACGAAAGTCGCCCCGATATTTTACTGCTATCAAGAGACTCGACTGAAAATCATGTTTTCTTCTTGTTTCAAGTAAATAATAAATGATTTCGTGAGCCGAATTTTGAGAGAAATATTGTGGGAGTTTGGAAAGTCGTACAAAGCTGGGAAATGGCTCAAATTAAAGGTATTGACACGAAGGAGTGGGGAAAATATAGGGTTATCTCAATTTAAAACATTTATAGGGTTTTGAGGAACTTAAAGTTACCAAAAATCTCCATAAGAAGTACATTGCAATGAAACACAGCTGAGTAAAATTTGTAAAGAAACAAATATTTTAAAGAAATACATTGCAATGAAAAGCAGCTGAGTACAAAAATCTCAATAAGAAATAAATTGCAATGAAAAACAGCTGAGTATGATTTGTAAACAAGCAAATATTTTAAAGTTATGTGTATAGGTTTTCGTTACAGCCTTTATAGTTTTTATGTTTTCATTGTTTATTTTATTGTGAACGTAAGGGGAAGGATGGTGCATTTGCTCCTACAAGCCACTAGTGTTTGATATAAATGTATAGTTTACAATTTTGTCACCTACGAATCATAATTTAGACGTTCATGAACGATCTGATGCAAATTACAAAGGATTACTTCAAAATTCGATGAAGGGTAAGTTATATTGAAGAGGACTGTAAAGGACTGTTTCGACCTGGCATTGCACACTCTTAGCAATAAGTTAAAATCGTTCTCTAATATTCTTTCTTTATACATTCTTGAGCGTAACTAAATAGCTATTATATATCATCCACTATCCTAATATATGTAACATACAAAATAAACAGTACAAACTGTTTAAAAAGTTTGCATCATTCTTAAGACGTTCAATATTACGCGTTTCAAAACAGCAGAACTTTAAATTGGTTATCAATCTCCTATAAGCAGGCCTCGATATAACTTGGCAAAGTCTTAAACTAGGCAAAAGTTTTCAACATGTTCGAAGAAAGATTAGAATGTGTGTGAACAAATTTAAAGTTGGAGTTTCCAAGTACATATTGTAAACAACACAGATAGATTGATAATATGCGCATGAATAAAACTTTAAGCGTTTCATTTACGAATTAACAAACATTTGGTTATTTCATTTGGTTTATTAAAACGTATAATGCATTAGCACGTTCACTGCTAAGGACGCACATGCAAGCTTGACACTGAACACTATGAGAAGCGGCCGACGCACAGTGAATTGCATGCCAACCCCCGTATTGGGAGTATTTTCAAGACACAATGAATTGCGTGCTCCGCTCGCCAACCCCCGTATTGGGAGTATTTTCAATACACAATGCATTGCGTGCTTCACACGCCAACCCCCGTATTGGGAGTATT
>JAGFPH010003381.1:78994-105786 GCA_018207615.1 Philaenus spumarius | reverse complement strand
TTTGGGGGGGGGGGTCAAAGTTACTAAATCACTATTTATCAAAACCTACTGAACGGATTGGAATGTAATTTGGTATGTAGTTTCCTCTAGGGCCATAGATGCTTACTAAGAAAGGGTTTGAAAAAATTCGAAATTTTAGGGGAGGTTTGGGGGGTCAAAGTTACTACAAAAAACCATCGAACGGATTGGAATGAAATTTGGTATGTAGCTTCCTCTAGGGCCCTAGGTACTCGCTAAGAAAGGGTTTTAAAAAATTCGAAATTTTAGGGGGTTTTGGGGGTCAAAGTTACTAAAAACAAACACCGAACGGATTGGAATGACATTTATTATGTAGCTTCCTCTAGGGCCCTAAGTGCTCGCTAAGAAAGAGTTTTAAAAAAATCGAAATTTTATGGGAGGTTTGGGGGGAGGGGTCAAAGTTACTAAAAATCCCCATAAGAATACATAGTGTAATATATTTATTGATATACAATATATTTTTTGTTAATATACATTTAACTTTGATTTGTCTATCAGTGCAAAGCTGGGTCGGGCCAGGTAGTTGACTATAATAATAACAGTAATCAGCTGTTTCCTATAATATTTCCATTATCAGCTGATTTCAACACCAAACGTAACTAAAACATTATTTTTGAGCTGTTATTAACCGTTCTAAAACCCATTTCACCAGTTTCTGCATTCTTTATATTTCTATAAAGAATGCATAAACTAATGATTAAATTAGCTTTAATGTATAAATGTATAGCTTTAATGTAACAAATGTATAAATTACCTAATGATTATAATTATTTCTAAAATACACAAACAAATTCAGTATGTGATTCGTATTTCCATAAATTTTCCTAAAAAAAAGTACTGAGCGATGCTAGGTCGCCCTTATTTATAAGATGTTATTGTTTTCTGGTGGAAACTCCTCCAACTCGGCTATTTTTCATGAAAGTATAAAAGTAATGTATTTAAAAATTAAACAAATACATTTTATTATTTTTATTAGAAACATTCACAATTGTCTTACGGAGCTCACAATGATAGTATAGATTCGATGTTTTCCCCGTTGTATATTGCAAGTAGATTGAACGAATAAAGCTGGAAACGCTCCATTAATTCCGTATAAAGCAGACACACGCGGAAGAAGTGCATCTCAATTATTCAGGCTTCACCATCATACTAGCTATGAATTAATGACGTCGACCGTACTAGCGGAATGAGTTCAGGTCATGCTATTATCGATTGCAAAAGCCTTAACCGACAAGCCTGCCTACGAGTCGGCAATTTGGTTAACAAGCGTTTGGATTTGTTTTAATTCAATGATGTTATTGGCGAATTTCCATGGTGAGACCTAAGGTCGCGAGTAGGGAATGAGCACCGACCATGGTCCCTAGGACACGTTTGGGGTGTCTTTACAAATTGTATATATATATGTATATAATTATGTGTTCGTACTTTAACGGCTACACATTTGAGGTTCGATTAGGTCCAAATTTATTTTGATAACATTTTGGTTGTCTATGTCACTAGGACGAGTTCGTTACCCAAGATAATCTAACAACCGGTAGCACATTTTTTGGCCGGAAGTAATTAATTTTCGAGATTTTTCGTACTAAAAAGAAGCGTTTTTAGGATTTTGACTAAACAAATAAATGTAAGATATTATTGTACACATTTTGTTTTTACACTACCTTATAGATCGCTTGGTTCCCCCAAAGTCGATCAAAACGTTAAATTCAATAAAAGTTCCCGGTTTAAATCCACATGGGGTATCTTTCTGGTCCGAGGGCAACGGCCGAGCTTGTGAACTGCGAGCGTAGTGAAGGACTCAAGGTCGAGGTGCAAACTCGTAAAGCGGAACGAAGTAGCGCGAGAGTAAATGGAAATATATGCGAAGAAGTGGACCGCGCAGGTAGGGATGTGAGTGTGGAAGGGAGGAGGTATGTTATGTGTGGCGGGGTGGGGGATTTGACTGCTGAGTACACTACTACCCAGTCTGTTTTTTACTTCTATGTTTTTAAAAGTTATGTACAATATTTATAACAATTTCATTAAGTTGATTATAGTCCAGACATAATAAAACACTACAATGTTTTTAGAAAAGGCAGTGCACTAGACAAAGCGACTAACCTCTGTCACCGACTGACTCGCTACGCTGACCTCCACGCTGTTAGCGCATGCGCATTGCCGCCCCTTCTTCTGCGCATACAGCCAACCGCTTCTTCACATATATTTAATACTGTAGAAACTGGAGGATTAGGTGCAGACAAAGTCTCCTAATATATTTCGTACACGGAGGCAGCTATTCAACGCCTTCTTGAGTAGACTAATTTCCCAAATTGTTGGTTCCTAATTATTTTTGTAAATTCGCTCAACTCACGTCAGCGGTTCAGCTGCGCGATCTAATTATTAATATTTTTGACGATTCAAATGTAACTATTTATATTTATTTTCTCCGAGTGACTAGGGTGAGAAATGTTTGCATTAATTTAAAATATACTACGAACTTTTTTCAGAGAGTATAATTTTTGTCCCATTTGTGTCCAATACTGTCTACTTAACGTTTGTAAGTATTCGTAAATAATAAATAGTGTGTTAAGAAAACTGTTTTATTCGTGTTTGATTACCTTACAGCCTTGATTTTGTGGTATTATTAAATATGTTTACATTACAGTACTGCCTAAAGAGAAGTGAAAAGGAATTGTAATACCTTTAATTGGCTTCATTCTGCGATGCGACGTAGGTATCGTTTTCACTTAAGGGTGTACAATAGCACTCGAGGAGGTGGTATTGTACATTTGGTACAACGTCTGGGTGTCGTCCCAGATGCGGTCAGTCGAAAAATTCTTCGCACTACTTGCGGACATATATTTTTTTCATTTGAATTAGGTTAGGTTGGATTAGAATAGGTTAAAAAAATAAACAATAATTAAAAATAAGAAAAGGAAATAAATGAAACTAGGCTAAAGGCAAGTGCGGATGTCGCTCGGGTCCACGGCATCCGTTCATACGCAGTTCCGGATGGTACAGTGGACCTTAATGATATTAAAGATTATTAATCGGTAATGAATTAAAAATACGTGGGGCGTTGCCTCATTTAAGTTGACAGCATCTGGGAGCACCGTGGCAGGTAGAAATAAACGGTATCAGTTAACTGACACAAACTTTCTCCCAACTTACTGTAGTCAAAATAATATTGTTTTCAATCATTTTATTTATTACTTTTTAGAACAAAACAAAAAAATAATATTCTACCTACGTCAATCGTATAAAAAAATTATTGTCCTAGGCGGGATTAGATCGCGCGACCTTTGAATTACTGGCCGTGATCGCTACCGTGGTGCTACCCCGTGCGGCCGCCGCCGCGATGCTAGATTGACAACACAAACTTGTTTATTTTTAAACATTTCCCCATAGTTATAAAACGCCAAAGTTTTGATAAAAGCGGGTGGTTTCATTTTTTTTGGCATCTTAAGCACTATAAATACTGAAAATTTTATCAAAACCGTTAGAGCCGTTTTTGAGAAATTTGCATTTTTGTCGTTTTTATGGGGTTTTAGGGGTAAATTACCCTTAAAAATTAAAAATTCCAAAAAATGAAAAAAGCACCTGGAGATATTAGGGTTTAGTACCTACATACCAAATTTCATGAAAATCGGACCAATAGTGTCCTCTCTGGTCGTGTATACATACTGACAGACTGACAGACAGACACCACTCTAAAAAACACTTTTTTGGGTTCAGGGAGCACCAAAACAAAAAATTCCACTAAAAATATTTTTGGGTTCAGGGAGCACCAACACAGATAATTGCACTAAACCATTTTTTGGGGTTCTGGGAGCACCAAAACCGATAATTCAACTGAAAATTCAAATTTGAACATTTTTACGAAAACAATACTTTCTCCATATACTACGTATAGGGTGGAGAAAGTAAAAATTGCTTTACCTCATCTGGCACAGTTTTTCTCATTTACCGCATTTAAGAAGTAACCCTATAGTAAATTGATCGAATTCTGTGATCGGAGTCAGCCTTGAGAAGGCTGGCCTATGATATTGCATTGGTAATGCAGTTATGACTAAACAAAAATCAAAAGTCTGCAAAGTGGTGCTGCACCACCTTTGTATCACAATATTTATTTGTTATTAATACTATTACACAATAAGGGAATATGACATCAACAACTTAACTATTTGCAGCACTGTGAAAGTTAATTTGATTCAATATATCTATGTAATAAAAATGAATTGCTGTTCCTTTGTAAGCGCAACATTTAAGAACGGCTGGAAAAATTTGGCTATTTTTTGTTTTAAAATGATCGTAATGGTCGTAACTAGGTTTTTATATAAAGAAAAATTTTAAATGTTTCCAGAAAAAGTTTCAAATTTGGAAAAAACTAAACAGCCTCTTTTGTATCTACTCAAGACTATAGGGCACAAAAACAGCTGTTCGTACAAAAAGCATAGCAACACGCCATGTTTGTTTACATTCATTACCATAGCAACTTTAATCGGCATTTATAATAAGCTTATTATTATTCAAAACAACAGCTTTTTTTAGGTTAGATTAACCAACTTAAAGCAATAAAAAACAAAAAAAACTACTAAAAATGCTTACTGTATTTTAATTCAATTCAAACATTGGTTGTTACATATTATATACAAAACAACCGATTTGGATCAAAATCTGAATATAATTTTAGGTTAGGCCTACAATGAACCAAAACACTTTTATTTACAACCAATTGGTCTAACTTATCATCAGGTTTTTTACAATTCTTCACAACTATCAGTTTTTTTAGATTAGGTAAATTAAAATGTAAATTTTTGTTTGTTCAAAATCTTAAATCTCCGAAAGTGCTTCACCGATTGCTTTGAAATTTTCAAACAACGTCACATTCGAATACAAGCGTGTTTTTATATACTTTTTGAAACTCAAACGCAATCTGTGGACAAAAAAACAACAGAAACTATACTAATAAATGGTATCAGTTAACTGACACAAACTTTCTCCTAACTAAGTGTAGTCAAAATAATATTGTTTTTAATCATTTTATTTACTACTTTTTAGAACAAAACAAAAAAATAATATTCTACCTACGTCAATCGTATAAAAAAATTATTGTACCAGGAGGGATTCGATCGCGCGACCTTTGAATTACTGGCCGTGTTCGCTACCGTGGTGCTACACCGTGCGGCCGCTGCCGCGATGCTAGATTGACAACACAAACTTGTTTATTTTTAAACATTTCCCCATAATTATAAAACGCCGAAGTTTTGATAAAAGCGGGTGGTGTCATTTTGTTTGGCATCTTAAGCACTATAAATAAATACTGAAAATTTGATCAAAATCGTTAGAGTCGTTTTTGAGAAATTTGCATTTTTGTCGTTTTTTATTGGTTTTTAGGGGTAAATTACCCTTAAAAATTAGAAATTCCAAAAAATGAAAAAAAAACGCCTGGAGATATTAGGGTTTAGTACCTACATACCAAATTTCATGAAAATCGGACCAATAGTGTCCTCTCTGGTCGTGTATACATACAGACAGACTGACAGACAGACACCACTCTAAAAACACTTTTTTGGGTTCAGGGAGCACCAAAACCAAAAATTCCACTAAAAATATTTTTGGGTTCAGGGAGCACCAACACAGATAATTGCACTAAACATTTTTTGGGGCTTCTGGGAGCACCAAAACAGATAATTCAACTGAAAATTCAAATTCGAACATCTTTACGAAAACAATACTTTCTCCATATACTACGTATAGGGTGGAGAAAGTAAAAATTTTGCGGCGATGGGAACGCGATATACTAAATAATAATTAAATATGTTCAATGTTGGTACAGCAATCAGCTGTTTGCTCTAATATGTAAATTAACAGCTATTTAAACTTTAAAACAGTTATTTGTATTTCTAACTTTAGTTAGATTTTATTAATGGTGCCATCTATTTTACGTAAAAACAACACACACTATACCAAATGTTTTACTGCATCGGGATAAATAATATAAATGATAATTCAATATATTTAGTGTTGGTACAGTAATCAGCTGTTTCCATTAAGGGTCGGCTCTAGTAAAACAGAAAGAAACCTGCGAGTCCCTATAGCGGCGGTAGGTTACGCGGTAATTGCACATCCTAAATCCATTTAAAACCCGCAATTATTCAAATAGCGTTCTTAAAAAAATACCAAACTCTCGGGGACAAAATTCTTCATCCGAATGGCTTGGTAATTTTTCGCTATAATTAATAGTGACAACATAAAACAATATTACAAATCAATGTTTCAAATTGTTAATAAATATTAATTATTTGTATTTTTAACGTTCAGTAAGGTTTTTGTTTAGGTGTAGACCTGAGCCTTGCTGGTTCTTTTAACCTTTGTTATAACTGCTGTTACAAAATATACGAAATAATTTGATTTGAACATTTAACATTATTTACCATCTTACCTTTGAGGTTATTATTAATCCTACACCTTTATTAGAAAACATATCATGATGTGTATGCAAGGTTCCAACAGCGTTGGCGTGCGGAGCACGCAGGGGTCTCCCCTAGTAATTTGATATTGATTTAAACCGTTTTAAATGTATTTTTCCAGTGAGGATCGAACATTTTAATCATTCATATAGTAAAATTATGCAAAACAGCCCCAGCCGGAGACCAGATATCTAGTCATATCCCGTCAGCTTGGAAGCGAGCCAACTACCGTTTGCTTTACTTCCGCCCCATAAAACAACCGTACAAAAAACTTCAAAAAAATATTTCAACAATTAATTTTTTTGAATTTTATTCGAGTTTTATATCATTAGTACATTTTTGTTTATATAATTTTTGCTATATTTATATTATTTTAAATATTTTGTATTGTTCTAAAATAAGAATGTATGTGTCATAAAAATATGAAAACCCCTATTTTGGTTCTAGTGTGTAGAGTTTAAATGAATAATTTTGCTTTAAGAGTTCCCTTCATTATTACATAATTTCCATAAGAAAGATGAGCTATAGCAGTGACTCTTTTTGTGAGACCTAAGGTCGGGAGTAATAAACGAGTAACGATCAAGGTCGCCAGAACACGTTTTCCGGTTCATTAAAAACTTTATATACACATATTTAAGTCCGTATTTTAAGTCCGATTTGGTACAAATTTGGTACGCACGTTATTTCTCTAAGTCGCTCGGACGAGTTCGTTAGTCAAAAATCCAACAACTGGAAGCACGATTTTTTACCAGAAGTAAAATTTTTTTGACATTTTTTACTAGAATAAAAAATGTTTTGGGGTGTAGTCCTATCTGAAAAAAATATATTAAGGTGATTATTTTGCACATTTTGTTTCTTTACTCGTCCTTATAGCCCATATAGTTCTCCCAAAAGTGAAAAAACGTAAAATACCGTAACAGTGCCATGCATTTTTTCCTTCTGCGAGCGAAGCGAAGCAGTCCATAATCCGAGGCTGCAAAGCCGAACAAGCGAGCGAAAGAAAGCAGCGCGTAAGCGATACTGGAGGCTAGGTGGAAATAAATTCCACTAATATACTTTGTACACGACGGCAGCTATTCAGAGCCCGTGAGTAGACAAATTTCAGAAATTGCTGGTTGAAACCCTAAAACACGAAAACTCAAATTTGGAAATTCGCTCAACTCGCATGAGCGGTTCAGCTGCGTGTTCGAATTATTTTATTTTTCAACGTATACAAGAAACTAAGTTAGAAAACAAAGAAAGATAAAAGAGGGAGAAACGATGAGAGATACAAAGATAAAGATAAAGTGAAACTGAAAGAATCAGAGGAAGACAATGGGTCAGGCTTTACTTTTTCACACTTCGAGTCCAATTTCCTGGTTACTTTATAGTCCTTAGATTGATTACATACGCTGGGCGGTTACCCTTCATGTAACATTCTAATAATAGTGTACAAAGGGATATGGTGAATTTACATCTCAATTATTTAGAATGTGCTAGCGTGCCAACTCGAATTAATAAGTTAACTTGCCAAGTTACACGTAACTGGAACGGGCGTAGACCACGCTACGGTTAAAGGGTGAAATAACGGATAACGTTTAACAATATATATTAGCGAATAATCGGTTGTAAAATGCATTGTTTAGCTATTGTGTAAAACCATCGAAATAACGCCACGACAAGTATGCCGTATTGTGTATTAAAAATACCCTCAAATACGGGGGTTGGCGTGCGAAGCACACAATGCATTGTGTATTGAAATACTTCCAATGCGGGGGTTGGCGTGCGAAGCACACAATTCACTGTGTATTGAAAATACTCCCACAACGGGAATTTTGGCGTGCGAAGCGCGCAATGCATTCTGCGTGGGCCGCTTCTCAAAGTGTTCAGTGTCAAACTCACATGTGCGTAATTAGCAGTGAACGTGTTAATAGGTTGGAGGTGGCCTGCACCCACAGTGTGGCGATGAAATTCCTCTCAAGTCAAATCAATATTGTGAAGAATATTCAGTTTTTTTTAGAAATGTCACGGAATTAGGAAGGTAACTTACGAGTGGTGGTAAGTATTCGACGCCTGTGTGTCTAGTTCTATAAATTAATCGCATATTTAACTCGCCAATTCACGATGAAATTATTTATACAAAGTAATAAGGTTTAGTTAATTGATTACTTGTTTATGTCTTTACCTGTTAAAATTATGTTGTAGACTTTTACCTCACCGATAAAATTTATTTCAGAAAGGATTTAACTCAAAATGAACTAGATTGGTTTTAAAGTGTAGGGGAACTTAAATTATAAACCTTGGGTATCTAAACAAAATTATAATTGCTTTCTTTAATTTAAATCAGTTCGATGATTGGCATCATTTTATCGAAAAGCGTCCAATTTTAAAGGATTTTAGATTCAAGCTAATTGAAACTCATAACCAACTAGTGAAGAGGTTTTAACGTATTTAAATGGACACAATTTTGTGTGCCTTGCAAAATTTGCTCATAAAGTATATCACATGGGCTTTAGTTCAAGAATTAGATTTGTATCGGAAATTCTATAAGGTCGTCAAACTTTACCCATACTTTTATCAGTTATTTTCGTAATTTTTAAGATATTTTTGCGTTTAGTTTATTTATAATAATTGGTATTCAACACGGCATCCTATACCAACACAGTAAACACAGCAATATTGTATGTACATTTACTGTTATTATCTTTAACTTTACTATTATCATTCATTCGATTTTTTTGACAGTTAGACCATCCGAAAGGGAATCAAAAAGGGTACAAAAAAGATGTCATTACATTTTTAGTTAAAATGTTCCGTTTTTGAGTAATTTAGGTTTGAAATATTAAAACAGCCGCCTTTTTAAAACTCATGATTGGATTTAATCGCTTATTATTATTTTTTTAGATATATCATTGTTAGGTTAAACGTCATGCCAAGTTTGAACTCAATCAGTCAAACCGTTCTCTTGATAAGTAATATTTTGTACAAAAAGCAAAATGGCGTATATCTAGAAAACGAAGCGTTTTCGGGTCTGTGTTTATAAGAACTTTTTTCCTTATTTTGACTCATAGAACCATTCCCCGAAGTTCGGCACTTTACTTATGGGACAGCCTGTATATGTCACGTTGTACTTTCTCAAAAACTACAGCCAACTATTTTATTGTATTTTTCCAAATATTGTGGTATGCTATTTCAGTTGCAAAATTAAGCATTTTCTTCTTTTCATTTCACAATATAATTTAATTAATTATGAATACTTGATACCCCTTTTACTGATCAAATTATGACGTATTTTCTTTAACCAAATCTATCAAGTCCCGCCTCCCTCCAAGTAGGCCAAACATACCATCACATATAAAATTCCATTATTATTAAAGCAGGCTCTGCAGACTGTAAATTCCATCACCTAGATACTGCCAATGAAATGCAAATTACATTTCCTATATATATAAAGTCACTTAATAAACCAACGTTGATTTTAATATCTGTTTTTTATTAATAGAAAAGATAGTTTATTTAAAATTATAAAAATTCTTTAAATTATTAAATTAATACATGATATTTTTAATCATAGGATATTAGGGAAGGTTCCCTATCGCAAACTTGCTTGTTCGCTTCGCTCCCACAATAGTTGTGAAATACCTAAATTCTCCTATAATTTAGTTAACATAAACAGTACAAATTTACTAATTCACAAACAATAGAAAAACTGCACATTATTTTGTTTAATGATCTGTGAAGTATTTTCGCAGAACTAATTGCTTCAATGACAGGTTAAGTTTTTACATTATATACATTTCAGTCTGTCTGGGCATGCATAGCGTGCAGACACAAAAATGGGATTTTTTCATTATGTATATAGATAGGGGCACTACACAAAAAAAAAAAGTTTTTATCGCCAGCCAGAGCGCCATCAGCATAATATTATCTAGTATACAGTAGGTATTATACATGTGATGTTATATTCTAATTGTATGATTGTAGTTGTCTATAGTTAATTTCATACTTTAAATCTATTTACCAGATATAAGTTTTTGTTGTATTGTTTTAGGCTCATTTCAGTCTAGTTAAGTCAATTTAGAAACAAGGCTTAGTCTGATTTCTAGTTTGTATTGTTGCAAACTAGTTTTGTCATAGTTTTAGTACATTTGTAAGCTACTGTTAGGTGATTATAAACTTATAGATTTAAAAGTAAAGTTTTTAGTTCTTGACCTTTAATCGGATCAGGCAATGATGGACGATAACCATTAAGGTTGTCGCCCTTAAGTAAAAAACAATAACTAATAACAAATAAATCAGAGTAAAAACACGATCCATTCTTTAAAACTGAGTTCAAAACTAAACAAGAATTCTATACGTAGAAGAGGATGTAAGGAAAACAAAATTAATCAAACATAAAAGGAAGAAATGAAATAGAATTTACTGTTTTAAAAGTTTGACCAAGTGAAAAATCTGAAATATGAATGTAAATAAGACTTTTTAACCGGTATCTTTTCAGCAAATCGTATTTTATAATGAGATATAGCTCATTTTTTGGGTATATATATAAGTTACTGAAAATCTGTTATTACTGCAGTAGCTGTCATGAGTGTTGGAAATACTGAATGGTTATCTGCCTTCTCCTCCCATTCTTACAAAGCAGTCAATCCAGTTTAAAAAAAAATCGCGTTGCTACAATTGTTTCTACAACCACTTCTGTTGAAGGCTGCTCATCTTGGAATACTATCAGCGATCACTTACGGCCTAATTTTGTTAACTATCTTAAAGTTGTTTTATTAAGTTTAATTTTATTATTTATGAGTGTTCTATTACAGTGTTGTATATTATAATTCGTATAAAAAAAATATGATTTTGTTTCTCAGTACACTTTCTTTTTACACTTCCCACAAAAGATATTAATTATTCTGGTCGAAACAATAAAAATTTTAAGATACTTTTTGAAGCAGAAGAGACATTTCCTTCATCAAGACTTAATATTAAACAATTAATACGGATACGTTGTATAAATAATAAAGTGTTTAATATCATAAATAAAATCAGTTATCCTATAAAACCGAAGATTAGAAAACTGCAAATTTGTGAGACTGTTCCATTCTTTTCTAACCTAATATATAGTCATTTCTTTTTGAGTTTGAACTCTCAGTATTTAAAACATTGAACTTAATAACAACTAGTTTGATATTATAGATAATTTTACGTTTTTTTAGTTACAGTTGTGTGTGCGAACTATTGATTTTGTGTTACATTATAAACATGTGTTCATGTATACTTATTTTTGTTAAGTATCACACCAGCATCCACCATACCAAAAATTAACACATTGGCACCACCCTTTCCCGAGATTAAGTTTATCTTTGTTGCTGAATCGACGTTTAATAATTAAAGGACATTAGAATTCATTATACTGGTTGAATATTTGTAAATTTTTGTAGATAAAATAATTCTGAAATTGTTTTAGTAGAAAATTTCAACTAAAATAAGTAGAGAGATAGTCATTTGGCTTCCAAACGTGAGGCTATCACGAAATAATAAACGGAGAAAAATATTTAAATAAAGTGTGTTAGTAATTTGCCTAGTAATTAGTAATCAGTACTTTCTTTTATGCTCAGCGTACAATTATAGACAAATTTCCTATAATACGAGAACATTTATTCTTAATTAATAAATAAATTAATAAACACTCTTTCAGTCCATCTGACTAAATATGTATCGGTGTTTTTTTTTTTTTTTTTTAGGGGGAAACTAACTTTTGACTGTACATGCCAAACCACCTTGCCAATTACGGCATCATAGTTTACGCGCTGGTTTCAGCTTCTCGCTTTTTATACCGGTAACCTCGAACTGTATGTATATTACAGCCTAAAATTGGTTTGCTTTTTTAGATCAGTCATTCTTCTAGATAAATACTCACTGACTTTCGTAGCTACAAAGAGAAAATGGCTTGGTATTCCAAGACACTTTTTAGCAGATACAAATAAAGAAGTACATATATTGTCTTTTAGGTTACCGTGAAAAAGCCACCTTGGTTTGTTTCGTATGTACTGAAGAAACATAAAGCAGAGTATTTCCGCTATGCATAAATATTGGGAAATTGATGTCAACACAGGTGACTTAAAAAACCTTGACATTACAACAAAGTACAATGAAGCAAAATTTGGTGTTGGCATTCTTGGCAAAATGTGCTTCCAATTTGACACTACAAGAAATTCAAAATGACCGTTTACAATATTTTTACATCTGTTGAATTTTGGTGGAGTTAAAGCTCTAAAACATTTATGGGGGGAACCACAGTTACAACAACGCTAACCGAAGTGATTTTTTGACAATTTATTTTTGTACAAGTCTTAGAGTTGTGTACTTAAAACAAAATTAATACTGGAGAATAAATTTTGTTTGCTTGAAAATCGTGCTGATTACTTTGATTAATCTTTCTGTTGATGGAAACAAAACGGTTGAAAAAGAAAAGGTTAGTAGTACTCCACGCAACCTCAGAAGTGTTAAATGTATTTAATATATAATGTTGAATTCAAATTGAATACCTTACCAAGAAATTAAATTTCAATCACACAATGTATAATGATAATCATTGCTCTGCAAACCAAATTCCAGAATAGTCCATCTGTTATTAGCCCAGTAAACAGATAGCGTTCGTGAAATAATTGTTTTTCAATCCGTGGAACACGAAACGGATTAGTGACGTTCCACTGGTAAAGTGAACTATACGCTTCAATAATTCCGAGTAAATTAACACGTTAACAAAGTTATGACAGGGTAAATGCACACGTAATTACAAGAGTACAGTACTACGACACCGACAGCGCGATATGTCTGACAGGTAAACTATTCCGGACTTCCTTTAATTGCTTCCTTTGTAATCCTACGCGAACGGAACTGCCGATAAAAGCTTTCAGATTGGAATTTAACATGCAAATGCCGATATAGAGGTCAGTTAGACATACAAGATGTTCTATGCATTTATGTATATATTTGTCTTTTCAAATTAATATGCTATTAATCTTAAAAAAAAATTGTTTCAACTTCTTAATTATTAACAAACTTAATACTTACTTTTTTATATTATGTTTTGGCCACGTCTTTTCTGCGTGGATGTTAAGCATCGCTACCATATTCTTATTAATTGTAATTTTGCGTAGATTGCTATTATTTTTACCCAGGGTTTATTCCGCTATTTAAATTTGTATAACTATAAAGAGCTATATTCTTTGTCTTAACTATTTCAATAAATGCAAGTCTTACCATTTATTATAAAAAAACCATTTAAATACATCCATTTTATATCTTGGACCATATACTAAATGGATCAATTACCAATAAAATAGAAGGACCAATAAATATAGAGTTATGTTTTTAACAAGGTCAATAAATTGTTGTATTGCTTTAAATATGTGTATCTTTTCACTTCGTATAACTTTTTATGTACATAAAAAATCATCTTTTCTCTTTCCAAGAATTTTACCACATTCTAAATAGCCTAAACATGGGAAGTAGAGTTATTAGATTAAACAGCTGATATTGTGCAAACACTGAAGATTTTTACTAGCTGGTTTAATGAAACTGACTTATATGTAAATTATTTTACAGGGCGAAAATCTTGAGTGACCATCATTGGATATCGTAGTGCGTTTATATTATGCTCATAAATCAAATAAATAGATTGAGATACCAACAATTAAACTCAGGTACGAAAATGTTACTTTTAATTTAGACACACTACTGAAATAACAATAAATAAATAATAAATTTACTTTAGTTATGAATGACAATAAATAATGAGCCCCTACAAAAGCGAGTGTACTTCCATACGTCAGTAACAATATAATATAACTGTTGATTTCACCCATCATCTGTAATACATAAACGAAACCTAACGTAGATTATACTTTGAGGTTATGTTTACAACTTCAATCAATCATATAATGTCTTGTAAAATAGATTTGAGTTATACTACTAATATAACCTATAACAGGCCTACTTTACAAGATTTGCTTTGAAATTATAAAATGAATATATGTACTACCTTTTATCATCATTATATTCATTTATATAAATTTAAAGAAGAGATACACATTCGATTAACTTCGGAAACATTCATACATCTTCGCATAACATATAAAAATATTCGATTATTATTTTTTTCATTATAATATTAACGAATTCTAAACTATTTTATGTATCAATATTAAATGAATGTAATTATCAACTTTATTAAACGATAATATTTGTATTTTTATTTGTGATTATTTTTATCTTTAATAATGTATATAAATAAAAATGTTTAACAAATAGACCTACAGTTTTATAAAATCGTTTCTAAATAACATTTTTAATTGTACACATTTACCGATTTTTTTTAAATGAGGTATTTCTGACGTGTATCTAATTAATCTGACTGTAATTTTTCGCGGGGTTTACTACTATAATAATAATTAATACAGTAAGGATAAATAAAATACATAAGACACAACGACAAGTATCTTTAAAAGTTACATTCAAACGAAGGAGAAATTCATGATTCATGTAAATATCTGAATTACTTAAAGCGAATACAAATTTTTATTTTCTCTGATCTGTGCATAGAACCTTGTTGTTGCAAGACTTAATAATAATTTGCGAAGTTTAATTAATAGTAAGTATTCAAAGTATAAACTTGAATATACATATATTTTTAAATATATAATTTATATTATTTTATTATTATTATTATTAAATTATCTGATATTAGTCTATATCCAAAACATGGATCCTTGTTATTTTTCTCATAAATATTGATTGAGTATGTTTTACAAACAATTTTAATAAATTTTTTAGTTTGTTTTGGACTGTAGGTGGTAAGCCATCAGCACATAACAGTAATTTTAAACTGAATTGAATCCATTTTGGTCTGCACAATGTATAATATTTATATGAAATAAATATATCCTTTTCTTTACAATTCTTAATTTATTATTAAAGTATTTTTTATTTTTATTTTATGAACAAATTTTAATATTTATATAAAATAGAATATAGAGCACTTTATATAATTTATTTGAAATTAATTATTAATTATAGTTTTCTAATATCTCTTATTGTTCCTTAACTCGTTTCTTACAGTTCGTGGCTTTTTATCTTATTAAATGTGTAAACTTAAATATATACAATGAAATCAATCTAACAAGTTCTAAAATTGTATCAAATGTGTTTAAATGTTTCTTGAAGTTACTAATGACAATAATGAAATATGTTCAAGTGTATATCAGTTCAATTAGAATAAATAAGGATAGGTATAACATTGAGCTGAGATTAAAATTAGATAATATTCTTCAAATACTTGATTTATGGTGTTCTATTTATTTGATTTTCTGGTGTCAATTATCTTATTACTTTTTAACTTATAAACTGTACATCTGTACCCTTTTAAAAATCTAACCATTTTTCTTTCTTGGCCTCTGTTCCTTCTTAAATCATCTAAGCTACAATTAAACAACTGCCACATTTGATTACTTGTCACTATTTTGGTCTATTAGGCATTGAGTTTACATTTTAAATTAATATTTGTATGTTACGTCTTTTTTTCCTTTTTTTGCCGATTATTTATATCACTTATGCTTTTATATAACTTTGAATAATATTTGCCATTAAAACTGTTTTTAAATATTATTCACATTGAAATATTCGTTTTATATACAATGCACTGCTTTTTAAACGCCACAGCCTATCCACTGTGATAATCGATTATATCGTTCTCGTTTACACTGAGTTACGTCGTAACACACAACACTTCCAGCTGTGCCTGTATTTACAGTTTGTTTTTTTAACAAAAGATAATTTATGCAATTCAATCACTTTGATATCTTACTTGACCAATATACTATGCTATTTGATATAATAAAACTAATTGTCTGCACTTTTGATACATTTAAATTATTTACAATATTAAAATGCCATCGAACTCATTTTGAGGTTATTCTCTAATACACAAATGGTTACTGTTTCTGTGTTTTTTTAAATATTTTATAAAGAAAAGATAAATTTAATTTAAAAGAAATGTAAGTTAATTTTAATTTAGTTGTTTACAATTATCTTTTTTGTTTAATATTTGTTAATTTATAGCTGTTTATCTTGACACAATTTTGCTAGACTAGGCCTACTTAACATATTCCTAGGCCTACTTCCTTCATAAAAAAAAACAACTTTATGTTATACATGTAAAATCAACCCTTACTCATTTAAAATGTTACAAACGATGTTTATCTTATTAAGTAGCATGAGTTGAAATAATTTACATATCAGATTATTTACACACTATTTTAAACTGTGTACAAAATAGATAAAAATCCTAGACAGAAAACACATTAAAAAGAGCTGCCCCAAACTTTTTGGTTATAGTAATAATTTATAGAAACTACAGTTAAATACATTTGTTATTTTTTATATAATCCATGACAATTTATATACAACTGTACACTATAATTCAACAGCAGTTCACGTTTAGTTAAAAAAATCGACATAAAATTAGTAATTAGTTTTACGAAATACAAAAATTAAAACTGCATTGCAGAACTGCGATAGTCCAACTGCAAAATCTAAATTTACGCTCATACAACTCTAAAATATACATTCCAGGAAGTTTCATGATTATAAACCAGAAACACGTTCTCTTAGCGTATAAAATTCTCATAAATAATCATAGCAATGTTTAGTTGATTTTTCTACTGGGTATGTTTTGGAAGGCAATCTCCATATTATTCGTAGTATCTTGGCGAAAGGAATTTACTACTTGTGGAGCCTGCTTTAATAATAATGGAATTTTATATGCGACGGTATGCTGGGCATATATGGGGTGGTAACTTACCGTATTGCACAAATAGGGTAGGATTTGCTTCACGAAGTAAATATTTTTAATTCGAGTGTTATCGTCATGCATTTACGGAATGTATTTTGTATAATAATTAGTTCATTTTAAGAAATATATTTAATACCTATTTCAATTACAGTTAATATTAGTACAGTTCAAATTATTATGTCTTTTCAATTAAATATACTAGGTATTTATGGACACATAACATTATTGACGTATATACCTAATTACTTGAAAATGTACGAAAGATTTCGAGAATCTATATTATTATTGAGTTGTGAGCTTTATTTTGGAAATAAATCAAAGATGATTATTTATTTTTATATTTAAACTTCTTTAGCGTGACATAAATTGTGCCAAAGTCAAGATATTTTAAGTTTAATAATATCGTAAGAAAAGGTTAACATTTTTTAAATTAAGATTAGCATACCTATATCCTGTCAGAGAAGCAAGTCAAGTACTGTTTGCTTGACTTCCGCCGTGATACCACAAAAGCCTTTAAGTATTACCAATGAATACAAGTATTCTGTATTCATTGGTATTACGTTTAAGGGTTAAGGTGACCAACAATTTTAGTTTAGGCCGATTCCGGACCAAACTTAATGAATTAGAAAACTGTATGTTACATTATTTTAATATTTGGTCTAAAATATTAATTGGTAATCAGTTCGAGCAAACAAAGGGGAATAAACTTCGTGTTTTGTATACTCACCACATTCCTAGAATGAGGCTGACATAGAATAATATTTGTAAAAGATGCATTACTTTTTTTTAAATTTTATTCCCCAAAAAATGATTTGTGAAACATCGTCTGAATTAGCATGGAGCATGCAATTCTTCTAAACATAAAATAAGAAATAAAACACAACATAACCGTACTCAATACCCAGACCGTAGTCAGGAAAACTTTTCAGGGGAGGGGGTCAGGTCACGACCGGGGATTTGAATTTAAACCCTTTTAGCACGTCCACTGCTAAGGACGCACATGTGAGCTTGACACTGAACACTATGAGAAGCGACCGACGCACAGTGCATTACGTGCTTCACACGCCAACCCTATATTGGAAGTATTTTCAATACACAGTGTGAATTTTAAGACTATGTCCGCTTTATAATATTAGTGACTATTACGTAGGAAAGTTCAAAAATAAAAAATAACGTAATTTCTACTCATTTAGGCTATAAATATAAAAATAAAAGGTCAGCTGGTAGCATAGGAAATACGAAAATTGCGTAGCAGTGAAGGTGTTAAACACCAATTTCCATGCTTATTTTTAAAATTTTGATATAGTTATCCATGTAAAATGTTATAGGATGTAAGGATGATGAATTATTTTGTTTTGTTAGAGTATGGTAATTTTTTTGAACCTTCGTAGTTTTCTTATTTAATAGATCAGATCAAGCTCACAAGAGAGTAAGGCTGTAACCTAGTGCATCCATATGTATTGTACGTTGTAGTTTAATCAAGTAAATCTAAATATCAGTATGCATGCAATGCACAATGATGTAAAATACGTTGTTGGATCGTTGTTGTGCTGTCTATGTTATAATTTACCTTGCACTTTTTAAACTTAGTATTCATGTTTACTGCTGTTTGACCTACTAGTCCCCCTGGCTGCTTTACAAAATAACGAGAAACATAATGGACAAACTTAACAAAAATGAATCTCTTATTACATCTTAAAATAATTATAACTAACGTAAGATATAACTATTTTAAATCATAACATTAGTTAACAGTCAAGACAAAGCCGTAACGCATCACAGACTTCAAACTAATCAATACCTAACAACAACTTTAAACTTGGGGTATAAAGTAAAGCGCTAATAAAGAAAAAAAAACTTTCACAGTGAAACCAATCTACAAAATAAAAAAACAAAACAACAATACTGAAAATAAATTTAAATAACACTCGTTTTTAAATTGTATCCTGTTGTTAACTAGAATTTAATATTAAAAAAATTAAAATAACACTATTCTCACTCATATAAGTTTAATTACCAAACGCGTTTCAACGACAAAGTCGTCATCCTCAGTGATTGACGACTTAGTCGTTGAAACGCGTTAGGTAATTAAACGTATATAAGTGAGAATAGTGTTAGTTTTATTTTTTTAATATAAATTCCTTCCCACCCGTCAAGCTCAAAGTGTATTTTATAATAGTATTTAATTAATAATCTCGTATTTTCGATGATAACAGCAAGTTTTAAGAATAAAAGTGACACTTTACTGTGGTAACCTGCAATAAAAACTTCATATTAAAGTAAAGGTGAAAATGTAAGAAATAATTTGAAGCATCTGATGTATGTGAAAAAGTTTGACTTGGGGCCAAGATATACATAAAATCTCTCTTAGAAGGCGCAGCTTGTCAGCACCCTCTTGGGATACATTATTTAAATGAGTCTTTTTTATAAATACATTAACCTTTCGTGGAAAAATTTCTGTTTAATAGTACAACACTAAAATATTCCTATAAAAGTGAGTGTAAATCCGTACGTACGTGAGTAACAATATAATATAACAGCTGATTTCACCCATCATCTGTAATACGTAAACAAAATCTAGTGTAGGTTACACTTTGGGGTTATGTTTACTACTTCCATCAAAAATATAGTATAATATATTAATTAACTTGTAGGTCCGTCTTGTGTCTTCAAGTGAGTTGATTCCTGACTAGTTTCGGAGTCTTGATCTCATCTTCAGATAATACCTATTTCATTCGTAGGACTTCGTCAAATATTAAACAAACACACACACAACACATACACTAACGCAAAAAAACATCAACGTGTCTGACAACGTAGTGCACTCAGCCATGTCTGTCGGAGTATTGCCGGCAATAGCTAACAGTCCAGCTGATAACGATCACTGTTGGGCGCTTTTAAATGATTTAAAGTCGTATCATATAAACGATGCGATTGGAAGGAAATTGACGAGCTCCCGAGTGAAATAACTAAAATAAGTATCATCTAAAGATGGGGTCAAGACCCCGAAATTACAAGGTAATTAATATATTATTTTTATTTGTGACTTGGCACCAAAAAATGAATATCAAAAAATATAGTGTCTTGAAAAGTTTTTTTTTTTAATTTAAGTTACAGAACTAATGTATGCTATAATTCGTTATAGGATTTGATTTCAAATGACACAATGAATATAAATACAACCTTGTATCATCAATATATTCATTTATACAAATTTAAAGAAGAGAACCCATTCGATTAACTTTGGAAACATTCGTACATCTTCATATAACGTATAAACATAAACATATGAATTATCAATTTCTTCATTAAAATATTAATAACTTATAAATCATTTGATATATCAATATGAAATAAAAAGCAATTAAAAGATAATATTTGTATAATTATTTTGATATATTATAATAATGTATATAAATATAAAATTTTAACAAACATGAATACAGTTTTGTAAAATTATATCTGAATAAATAATTGTACACATTTACCGAGTTAAATATACCCTCAGCATAGTTAGGTAAACCATCAGAAAGTTTGATGATTCTAACAAAAATACTCCAAACAAGAATTATAACATGGTTCCAAAGATTTTTGCACAAGCTCACAACATATTTAAGACACTCTTATTTAACCGTCTCTAAATTTCCACGACTATCGCAAAATAGAACGTTTGAGAGATGACCTACATATATCCGAAAGGATATGAAGTCTTTGTAATACCTATCTATTCAAGTATAAGAATACTGTGATGGGATAACTCCATATATGATATTCGTAAGAGGTTCTTTATTGCTTTCTTGTAAGGAAAATTAAATTCTTTTACAAGACTTTGTAATTTTTGAATTTAAAAGGTAAGCAATCTTGCAGAAATTCATTTACGAAATTAAAATGTTTAACTCTTCCCTGTATTTACATCGTGAGTGTCCTGCTCTTTTTTAGAAGTAATTATATGGGTGTCGATCAGTACAAACATGGATATTCCATGAGACGGCAAATGCATCAATACCCAGTACATAGATTAAAGTTGTCCGAGGACGGGGTGCGCTATTCTGGTTTCAAATTGTACAACAGGTTGCCAGACAATATAAAGGAAGTGCCTTGCATTAAAGCCTTTAAAAATAAACTTAAGGCTTTCCTAGTAAAGCGGGCATTTAACTCGGTGGAGGAGTACCTGGGGCTTTGGATGGATTGTATATGTAGTTGTTTTACTGTATGATTGATTTGAAATTGTTGATATAGTTATATATGTCTTATTTTTATTCTTTGTGTTGTATGTGTATTATGTGTATATGTGTAATAATTTGTATTCTGTGTATATGTTTATCATTTGTAGATGTGACAACTCAAATGTTTATCAAGCAGAAATGTAACCAAATGAGGCTAATAAACCAAACCGAACCTAAGACTTATAAAAGTTTATGTCAACATAGATCTAGTATTATTGTAACCTCAATTTTCATGTATGTGTAAGGTTTGTTTTATATAAAACGAAATATTATGAATGCATATTAATAACATATATAATACTTGAACTATATAGAAACATATAGAAATATATAGAAACATTTTTAATTTTTTATTTTTAGAAACATCTAATGTTAGATTATAATATATATATACATTTTGTTCTGTACAAACCTACTCGTGACAAGGTTAAACATTATTCTTTTAATCATGTTTAAAATAATAATGTTTAATTAATATAAAAAATAGTTACTTCCGGTCAACAAACATGCTTTCGATTGTTGTATTTTGTTAAATGTATATATATGATTTTTAATGACACCCCAAAACGTGTTCTGGGGGCCATGATCGGTGCTCATTTGCTACTCCCGACCTTGGGTCTTACCATAAGGGCCACCGCAATAGCTCAATTTTCCTATGGAAATTCGCTAAAAAGTTGGGAGACCTAGGGTTAATAACGATTGAGAACACATATATAAATAAGCTTTAATACAGTCAAATAAACTATCAAATCGGACTAAGACTGTACAGACTGTCAATGAATCGGAAGTTTGCAAGGAAACACTCCATAACTCATCGTCGATCGTTGACAGCTTAATCATAGTTTAGACGGAGTGACAAGGTTAACCGACACTTTAACTGATGTTGTGACGTCTTTTAATACCACTGGAAATTCAATGAATACAAGATGAAGTACTAATAGCATTACAGTGAGCAGAAAATGGTTCTTCCCTTTTTCGACTACCAATTTAATATGTTAATTGATTAAAATTATTTATTAAAAACCTTAATAATTTCTAATGGACAAGAAATCATCTGTAAATGGAAAATAGACAAAGTAAGACGTGGTTTAAAGTAGACAAAAATAAGAAGTTAAGAACTTTTCTTGTGATGGTTGATTTCATATTCCAAAAAGTTCCAAATACGTGACAAATCAACAAAGTAAATTATAATTAAAAAAGAACATAATAAAGTATATATTTTTAGAATAGTAATTAATTCATTTTTAATTTCTTAGTTGAAGTGATTGAAAATAATTTTCAAAAAACTGAACTCATAAAAATAAAAAAATAAAACATTTAAGCGTTTAACATTACTAATTAAATCGTTTGAAAAATTCGTAACTCGACAGTGGAGAAAGTACAACCAAATTAAAAATAACATATCCGTAAACTAAGCTCTTAAAAATCATAAACACAATTTTTGACAGTAAAATGGTACCAAGTCGGTAAAAGTTGCTTATTTACAGATGTTTACTTTAAGTTTCACCCTACTGTTAGTTTTACTTACAGTAAATTTAGTTTACGACTCAATTTGGTTTATTTGGCACTGTGTCACTAACGAGTTCCTATTTGTCAGTCCCAGTGGCTGAGCATAGATGGCAGCACAGTGCATTATTTATGACAATGTTTGTACGTATTTTAACGTATCACGCTAGAATCGCGCACAGGTATTCATGTATAGCAATTAGCAATTAGTGAACCTTGGAAGTTAAACTTGTTCGTGCATTTCGACCGATTTGAGACAGTGATTACACGAAACAATCAGAAGGATCTTGGTGTTTAGTTGAATGCTTTAGTGGAAGAATTTTGGGTTTTGTAAATGCCTTCCAAATGCTTTGAAAAATAACAGCTAAAATATATTATTTGGAAAGAATTTGTATATATTTGTTTAAAGATGTTGGGTTCTTGTGTCTTAGGAGAAGAAAAAACACTTCACGTAATATTATAAATAAATGAGTAAGAGTAATTAGCTTATAAAAATTAAATTATTACCGTGAAATTTGGTACACGTTTTTCTCATAGGCGCTAGAGGTTCACTAAGAAAGAATTTAAAAATATGTGCCCTTTAAGGGTTGAAACAGCCCCTGAAACAATAAATACACTTTCCTTAATTACGGGTCTGCTCCAGTAAACGAGAAAGCAACCGGAAACGCAACCGCTTCTCACTGTATTTCTATCTAAACAGTGCAATTTCTTGCACCTGAACGCTTTGACATTGCCTCATTTCAAACCATTGTATAAGTCTATCTTTTGTAATTGAGTGTTGAAAAAAAAAACTGAATATCCTTTAGGAAAAAATTTAAACTTTGTACTTACAAAATGTCAATTACATTTTGTATTGACTGCGTATTGCGTATTGTGACTGTGCTTAAAATGAGACCTTGTAAATAATTTTATGATAAAAAGTAAATGAAATAAATGGTTTGAAATTTAACATTGCTCTTATGGGATAAAAATCTAAGGTGGCCGCCACTACAGCAGATTCTTAAAGCTAGAGTGCTGACATTATGTACATTTATTTCTTACAAGACTCATATAAAAAGTAAACCACTTTGACATTTTGTCACATTCTGCTAAGGGGTAAAAATGTGATGATAATCCGAAAAACAATAAATATTAATTTTACTAACTTCCCACATCTCAGTGATGGTCCCGCAGAGGAGGGAAGATGGAATGGAAGGTTGAATGGTTTTTACAGGGGTGAGGAGGCTGCCCACCACCTTCAGTCCCCGGACAATGTCATAATTTTGTCCTTTTTTTTCCTTCCTTAAATTAAAAAAAATGTAGAGAGCTGAAAATTGGCAAAAATGAATTTTAAGTACTGTACAGTAAAAAAATAATAAAATATGCAATTTAAATAGTTGCGTCTAATGAGTGAAATGGGGTTGAAAGTCCTTTTACAATAAAAATTAATTCGTCTTCCTGTGAAGCTTAAGAGCTGTTGATTGACACATTTGTTTCATAAGAGGTATATTGAAAGATTAATGCACTAGCATTTCGATTACTTCCGTCTAAGGGTGAACATTAAAAAAAAATCGTAAAACAATAATAATAATAATTGTCATACTTTTCTTTATCCTAGAGAGTTAAAATTGATTACACTTATTTCTTAAATGGTACTAAGGAAAAACGAACCAAACTAATTTTTGTTACCTACGACTAAGGTACTTGTGATAAAATTGGGGTTACTACCCCTATATGTATAAAATAATTTCTATTATTATCTATATAGCTAGATAGCTGAAATTTGGTACATATTATTCATAAGGTATAAAAAAAGAAAGGCCATTTGCATTTCAATTACTTGCATCTAAGGGATAAAATGGAACAATTATACCTTTATATATCCACTAGCTGACCCGTACGGCGTTGCCCGTGGTGGTTGGTATTTTCAGTCTTCTTAACGTAATTGTATTATTTTTAAGTGTTCAGTCAGTGAGTGGTATTTGGCTTTTATATATATAGATCTTAAATAATAAAAGCACTATTGTCATAATAATAAAATATATGAAATTATGATTTTAGTAAATTTGATCCCCCAAAACCCCTCCTAAAATTTCGAAATTTTTCATACCCTTTCTTAGTGAACACCTATGGCCCTAGAGGAAGCTACATACCAAATTTCATTCCAATCCGTTCGGTAGTTTTGAAGATATCGTGATTTAATAACTTTGATCCCCCCAAACACCCCCTAAAATTTCGAATTTTTTAAAACACTTTCTTAGCAAACGCCTATGGCTTAAGAGGAAGCTACATACCAAATTTCATTCCAATATGTTCGGTAATTTTTGATAAATCGTGATTTAGTAATTTTTACCCCCAAACCTCCCCTAAAATTTCCAATTTTTTAAAATCCTTTTTTAGTGAACACTTATGGCCCTAGAGGAAGCTACATACCAAATTTCATTCCAATCCGTTCGGTAGTTTTGAAGAAATCGTGATTTAATAACTTTGATCCCCCAAACCCCCCTAAAATTTCGAATTTTTATTTTACAGAACAGCTGTTTTATGTGTTTAATTTATTTATTTAATGTAATACCAAATGTTTTAATGTAAACTGCAGAACAGCTGTTTTATGTTTTTAAATTATTTAATACCACATGTTTTAATGTAAACTGCAGAACAGCTGTTGTATGTTTTTAAATTCCCATGTATTTTTTATGGGGATTTTTCGTTTTTCACTGATCTCAAAAACCCCTTAGTTTTTAATTTTAGAAAAAACTTATATTTTTCCTTCGTTCTTTGAATCGATACCTTTAATTTGACACCTCTCCCATCATCCTCCGATTTACCAAATTCCCACAATTTTGAATCTAAAATTTTGCTTACAGAATTATATGTAAGGATTTTGAAACCCTTTCTTATTGAGCACCTATGGCCCTAGAGGAAGCTACATACCAAATTTCATTTCAATCCGTTCGGTAGTTTTTGAGAAATCGTGATGAGTGAGTCAGTGAGTGAGTGAGTGGTATTTCGCTTATATATATATATATATATATATATATATATATACTAGGGGAGAGCCCTGCGTGCTCCGCACGCCAACCCAAAATGGAACCTTCTAAAAACAAATGTTATGTTTTATTTATAATAAAGTTATATGATTAATAATAATAACCTCAAAATTAAGATAATAAATAATGATAAATGTTCAAATCAAATTATTTCTTATATTTCATAACAGCAGTTATAATAATGGTTAAAAGAACCAGCAAGGCTCAGGTCTACACTTTAAAACCCTAACCTTAAATCTAGAAATAATACAAAAATAATTGCTTCAAATTTTGAAATCAGCTGTTAATGGAAATATTGGAACAGACAGCTGTATATTATCTGTTCTTTTATTCAATTTATTGTTATGGTAATAAATGTAAATACATGTGTTGGTTTATCATTCTAGGCCTAACCTAAGAATTTTTCCGACTAAATTTACAAATATTGAAATAAAGAAAGGTTTTTATCGAAATGAATTATAGCCTATGTTACTCAGGTAAAGTGTAGCTTTTTATCAGTAAAACTATTTTTTCAATCGGTTCAGTAGTGCCAGAGATTACCCCCTGCATACAAACAAACAAACAAACAAAATTTTCCTCTTTATGATATTAGTATAAATGTATGAAGAGTTAATAGGACAGCCATACAACCTTCCAAAAATCACACTTATAAGGTTTCTCTATGTGTGTGTCAACGTGTATCTTTTATAGGTTAATAAGTAGCAGATTTTATTTAAAAATATATATTATTTTACAG
>JAGFPH010003381.1:44358-70832 GCA_018207615.1 Philaenus spumarius | reverse complement strand
GCGAGATTTAGAACCCCCCCTACCTGAAAGTTTCCTTGTATTCACGGTGATGCAACATTTCAGCGAACAAATAAGATTAGCCAGCATAGGTAAACCTAGCGAAACCATTCAAGACGCGATAGAGTTCTTAAATAATGTAGACATGATTGAGGAAAATCGGCGAAGTAGACCCCAGGACGCTCAGGAAACGGAAAACAGGCATAATTTCACACCTCGGAATAACCCACCAATCCACAGATCCTATGCTCAAAACCCAAGTAACTCTAATCACCCAAACTCCAATAAACCACGTCCTTCCAACTCAAATCCTAACCAACAGCCGAAAAACTAAGAAATGAGGTTCTGACAAAGGATGGATTTTTTCGGAATGACAGGGCCGATGAAAAAACAAAAAAACAAAGAAATAATATTAAAAAAGTAAATACGCATGTAAACACCGAAAATTTAGGAAATAAAAAAGTTACTCCTTTAGTTGAATCGAACCTGAAGTAGGCGAAAAAATCGTCGAAAAGGAGCGTGAACGTCAGCCTAAGCAGTTAGGTAGTTTAAATGTAAATATTAGGGAAGACTTGTTAGATAATAGAAATGAACCAGTTATAGAAGAAAAACCGTTAGAAGAAATACCCGCGATTCCAGTAGAACTTGGAACGAATGCTAGTTACATGGAAATTGACACCGGAGCCGAAGTAAGCGTTATCCAGCAAGATTACCTCGAGCAATTGAAAGCGGAAGATGTCAAAATCTTAGAATTACCGGTAGCGTGTTTGGAGATAATTGGTGCATTAAAAGGAAAGGTGCAAAAAATCAGCAAGCAAGTCCTAATCGAAGTTAAACTGGTTGACAAAAGCGTAGATTTACAATTTTTGGTAGTAAAAGGTCTAAAATCTAGAATAATTATGGGATGTGACCTTTTATATAGTTTACAGGCAAAAATAAACATGCAAGAAAAGTTTGCAATGTTCAAAATAGGTCAGGAAAATGTTAAAATCCCGTTTATTGATAAAAAAGTTGCAATAACACGGTTAAAAGGAAAATGTTTTAATATTAATTCCCGATACTATAAAACCAATAAAAAGAGCAATTTAATTAAATCGGAGGTAATTAAATCCGACGAAATCGAGGCAATGAATACTACACTCAAAACAAATAAAGTAAATATTAATCAAAATAGTAAGAACGAGTTAGTAAACAAAGCTGAAATCGTTAATGGACCGGAAGTAGGCGAGACAGGCATTAATGATGTAATGGAAGGGAAGTGCGGCAGCAGTCAAGACAGGAAGCCGGAGACAACAGCTAGGAAAAACAATAAGGTTAGGATACAAAACGAAGAGAGGTTGAATAAGATGATATCGAGGGAGGTGTCAGTTCAACGAAGGAAGGGGCAGAAAGCCAAACAAAATATCGTACCGAAGATGCTATCAAAAGAAGCCAAGGACGAGATTCCGCGTGATAGGGCATTAAAAAGGATTAATGTTCCAATTAATGTTAGGTATAATGGTGAAAAGATTCCAGTTACCAACAAAGCGTCGCGGCGCAATCAATGTATCCATAACTGTGAATATTCTAGTAAACGTTGTAATCCAAATAAGGCGAAGTCGAGCACTACACTACACTGCAATTTTTCCGACCACTCGATTAGCAATAAAAATAATAAAAAATATAAAAACAATAAATCAACTCATAAACAATTAATATCTGTAGGAGGAGCAGAAACACGTAACCAAAATCTACCGTTAAATATGCGTGGAAAAATATCGAAAGTTAGATTTAAAAACACTGCTACTTCTGATGTAAATAAGACTAGATTAAGTTGGAAACACGTTAGGTACAAAGAGGGAGTAGGCCTAATTGAAAATCAGCTGTGTGGTCTTAGACAAGGAGGGGAGACGGTAACCCGAGCAAAAGGGCATGTAGCGGTTCCAATGAAGAAATGCAATAAGATAACTTTGACAAAGGAGTATAGTCATGGTACTATACTAACGGAACAGCAAGAAGGCCTACTGCAGAAATTAATAGGAAAATATAATACAGTTTTTTCTGAATTGCCGGGACTTTGTAAAAATTACGTTCATGAGTTAAAGGTTAATGCAACAGACACCTTTGTGAATCGTAATTACCCAATCCCCATGAATCATCGAAAGCTCGTAAGGCAGGAAATAGAACAAATGTTAGAGAATAATATAATAGAGAGATCGCGGACACCTTACATCAATCCTATGGTTACAGTGGTGAAACCGGATGGGTCCATTAGGTTGTGCATGGATGCTAGGAAGTTAAATAAGATTATAGTTCCGGATTATGAGAGTGCGCCACCTATAGAAGACATTTTAAGGAAAGGGAGACGCACTAAATATATTTCCAAAATAGATTTAACGTCAAGTTTCTGGCAGGTACCATTGACACAGGAGTCCAGGAAGTATACTGGGTTCCTTTTTGACAACAAGGTGTACAATTTTAAGGTACTTCCATTCGGTTTACAGAACTCTCTAGCAGGATTAGTGAGAGCAGTAGATTTAACACTAGGAGGTGAGGTAGAAGGATTTACTCTGAACTATGTAGACGATTTACTCTGCCTTTCCGAGACTTTTGAAGACCACCTGCAGCACCTGGAAATTATATTCCAAAAGTTTCAAGATGGCGGACTAACCATAAACCCTAAGAAAACAATATTTTGCCAGGAGGAGGTGAAGTTTTTGGGGTTTATATTTGCACCATCGGGGATACGCACAGATCCGGAAAAGCTTTCTACTATACAGGAGTTTCCAGAACCGCGTAGTGTAAAGCAACTGCAATCATTTCTGGGGTTTGTGAACTATTACTCAAGGTTTACAGCAAAGTATGCGGCGGCAACCAAACCATTATACCAACTGTTGCGAAAGGACAAGCAGTGGGAGTGGTCATCGGACATGCGACAGGCGTTCCAGGAGGTTAAGAAGCTGTTCAGGGAATCCGTAGTAATAGCCCATCCAGAAGAAGGGAAAGAAACGTTTTTGCAAACGGATGCGAGTACAGGAGCAATAGCAAGTCAACTTTACCAGCTAGACGCGAACGGGCATATCCAAGTGATAGGTTTTGTGAGCCGAACACTCAAAGCGTACGAAAAACACTACACCATATGTGAGCTGGAGCTATTGGCGATTGTGCACGGGCTGAAAAAGTTTCGACCACTAATCGTAGGTGCACCCTTAACGATCATTACGGATAACATGGCACTTAAGTTCTTAACGTCTTGCAAGTTCGGCAACAGTAGGATGACACGATGGATTTTGGGAATCCAGGAGTACAACCCCAGAGTAATGCACTGCGCGGGAAAAGATAACATCCCTTGCGATATAGCAAGCAGAATGTACGAAAACAGCGTAGGACAGGAAGACCAACGGAGAGTGCGAATCCAACAAGTAAGGATGAATCCAGGTTTTACACAATTATTGCAGGATTGGAGAAACAGACAGATGGCAAACCCTGAATGCTTAGAAATAATACAGGATATTGTAAATAAAGTAGATTATAGAATTGAAAATAATGTATTATGTAAATTTGTAAATGGAATATTGAAAATTGTAGTACCAGAGAACACGGTAAAAGAATTCATAAAACACGTGCACGAAACGTACGGTCACGCAGGAAGAAATAAGATATATAACATGATTAAAAATAGGTGGCATTTTAAATATATGAATAATCGAATTATGGAAGAGATTAGAAAGTGCGATATTTGTCAAAGAGCGAAATACCCGAATCAATATTTAATAGGTCAAAGTAGGCCAATCATAACAAATAATATAGGCCGAGTAGTGGCGATTGATTTCTTAGGACCACTACCAAGAGGTTTAGGAAATGTACAACATATATTGGTGGTAGTGGATATTTTCTCTAAATATGTGAAACTTTACACAGTAAGAAATCCTACGACCGAAAATAGTATAGATAAAATGAGGCAGTACTTTGCAGAAGTTGGCAAACCCGAAAGTATCCTAACAGATTATGGCAAGGCGTTTACTTCAGGGAATTGGAAGGAGTGGATCCAGGAAGAAAGAGTTCGGCATGTGCTAATCCCTATAAGACATCCACAAGTAAATCTGGCGGAGAGGGTGAACCGAGAAATTGTGCGAATGCTTAGAACATATTGCTACAACCGACAGGCAAATTGGAAACAATACCTAGAATATATACAGGACGTTCTAAACACAACGCCGCACGACACCACAGGATACACCCCTCAGGAAATACAGTTTGGCCAGGAGGCGAGGTACGTGTGGGATGAAGTCTTCCCGAAGGAACAACCAAACCCAAGAGAAGAAACGGTACGCGAAAAACACCAGAAGTGCCAGGCCAGGATCATAAGGGCCGGAAACCAACGAGCTGCTAAACAAAACCATGGTCGCAGATTTACAAACTTCAATGTAGGGGATTTAGTGTTAGTAACACAGAACACTAGCATTATGGCGAGTAAATTTAAAGGCGAGACCAGAAAACTGTTTCTTTTATACACAGGACCTTTCCGAATAAATGAAAGAGTAGGAAATAAAACCTATATTATAGAAGACCGGGTTACAGGAAGAATAAAGGGAAAATACGATGTTCGAGATCTCAAACCATATATTCAATAAGTAAAGTTGTCATCCAAAAATAAATTAACACTGTAAATATTATTGTATTGAAGAAAAGGTAGGCCTAACGCATAAAGTGAGTAGCCATACTGGGGAAGCCCAAATGTAAATATTTTGATTGAATGTAAACACAAGCGGTGCGATGAGTTGTAAAGGGCAGAGAACAAATTAGCCAGGAGGGGATGTTTGAAAACAGCTGAGCAGAAACAAGATCAAGGTCAGGCAGTGGGGAGAGAGAACAGTACGCTGCAATGAATGAAGTAGGCCTAAATAAATAACTCGACTCATTGATAGATGCAGGGTAAGGCCTAAGCACTTTTCGGTTACACGCAAAGGCATTGCTTGTTGTTTAAAGTAAATTGTGTATACAGATCCAGGAATAAAACGTTTGAATGAAATCTACAAACAATTCAGGAGCCTGGAATGTCCTAATACACGAGTAAGGGGTGTATAGGGGTTGCATATTACTTGGAAAAAAGGTAATTATGCGTAAAATTAGTTAGGAGAGTCTAAGTAGTTAAGATTCTGGAAGGAAGAAAGTAAGCTAAAACCTAGGAATCAATTAAGGAAAGGAAACTGTAATGGAAAATTATAAAGGAGGATACTAGGGAAAGGCAAAGGAAAACTATTTAGTACACTTTAAAAAGAAAAAAAAAAAGAAAAAAAAAAACTCTCAATTATTATAGTTGAAGCCACAGGCAAATAAATAAAAAATTGTCAAACCATAAAGGGTAAAATAATGTAAAACGTATAAAACGCGGAGTATAAAAATTCGGGAAGTATGAATGCGGGGAAATAACAGTAGTATAAAAACGTAACCCAGTAAAATATTGTTAGTTTGTTATCAGGCAAATTAAAATGTGTCCCTGTATTTATATAAGTAGTGTACAGTATAAACATGTGTTTTCAGTGGAAATAAACTCATCCAGTGAGCATTTCAAAAGGAAATGTATACCATGGTATATTGTGTAAATGTAATTTCAGATTATGGAGAATAAGAAGAAAAATGAAAAGTATAGTATGAAATGTATAAAAATATTATAAATGTGTGATATGTAAATTGTTAGATTAGGAAGGCAGAACTAGATATAAGAATGTAATAAGATATGAAAATGAAAAAGGAATGATATTATATTTAGAAGGTTTCAATATCTTGGGTTTTTGGCGGAGCCGATCAAACCAGATATCTTAAGAGGGGTAGCTTACAACGGACAAAACTCGTTGTAGGTCTTGAGTTTAAATTTGCAGTTAATTTTGTAAATTTGAATAATATGGACTTGCCGTGAGTTAAAGCCAAATGTAGGTCACGAGATCAGCATGTATACGCGGGCGGTCTGTTATCGGGTAGAATTAAACTTTTGGACCCTGCCTGTCTGAAAAGGATTGGGAACTTATAAAAATTACTTAAAAGATTCCTACGGGAAGCCAAAATCCAAGATTTGAATAAAAAATAAAAATCTTCGGGAAATGCATTACGCTAACCGCGGGTGTATTTACTGCAAGGTTAGAGATATTAAAAAATCATAAAGTTACGTAAGATACGAGCTTTCAAAGAATGAGAAAATTTTCAAAATTCCTCTAATTTAAAAAAGAAAAGGTTTTTTAGGCTTTTCTTAAAAAGGTCTAAAATAAAGGTGAAATAAGTTTTAGCGAAATTTTGTCATATAAAAAAGTTAATGGTAATTCATAAAGTTTAAAGGATAAAAAAGTAGGTTAAAAATAAAGTTTTTTAAATTCTAACTAAAACAAGTTTTAGTATTGATAAATGTAATTTATAATGTAAAAGAAAAACTAGAAAAATTATAAAAGGAAAAAGGTGATAGAATTTGCACCTTTACAGCTAATGGAAAATTTAAACTCAAACTTTTAACAATTCAAAATAGTAAATAGTATCTAAATGAAGTAGTTATGTAAAAATAATCCAGTATTTGAAATATGTTTCGGGAGTAAAGTAAAACCCTAGTTTGTGAAAAATCGTTGAAGTCCCTAACCTCACAGCAAGACAACCAGAAGCAGAAATGAGATGAAAATCCGGCTAGTGAATGAAAACCAACGGACAAGAAAAGTGGAAAAAGAAAAACCGAAAGAAGTGTAAAATTAAGACTTTTCCGGGAAAAATCGCCGCGGAAAAACGCGCGCGGGTCGTGTACGCGAACCAGGAGTCGTACGAACGTCACTCGAGTTCGTGTGGAAAGATAACAACGAGCTGAGGAAAATGATGTCAGTTTCAGGAAAATCGGAAAAACCCTGGAAGAGTTATGTGGAAAAAGGATTTCCATAGCACCAAACTGAGGGAAGCCAGATAAGAACGCAAGACGGTAGAGGGGAGGTCCAAAGACAAGACTGATGGAAGGAGAACAGGGTGACCAGTTTACGAAAAGGGGCGTACTCAAAGAAACAATAGAAACTTAATTAAAACAAAGGCTAAATCATGTTACAAAATTATGAAAAAATTATAATAAAATTCAGGATGAAAAGTTACGTAGACTAGTAGTTTGAAATTGGCGAAAAAATGGATTTTAAAGCATTATGGAAATACAGTGGTAGAAAGCTTAGGTTGGCAATGAAATAGTGCCGAAAAACCTTATATAAACGATTGCTCGGGGAAACTCGAGAGCCTTATTATATTTCCGACGTAATATTTCGATGTAACATCACGCATAGAGGCCTTATTATTTTTTCGATGTAATGTAACGCATCGCGCAAGCCTTATTATTTTTTCGATGTAACATCACGCATAGAGGCTTATTATATTTCCGACGTAATATAACGCATCGCGCAGAGCCTTATTATTTTTTCGATGTAACATCACGCATAGCGCAGAGCCTTATTATTTCTTCGACGTAATGTAACGCATCGAGAGCAGATACTTGTTTTTTATAAAATACTTTAGCGTGCTAGAAGCTGAGTATTTTCTTCGTTAAACTTTAAGTTTTTATAACAAGTAAGAAGATACGTCATTGCGGTTATCATCTGAGATGCAGCAATAGACACCGCATTAACTCTACAAGAACTTCAGTGGCAACTTAGTCTATACAAGTTGGCCTAACTTGGGATTTTCTGGAAGAAAAACATAGCCTACAGGACAGCTGATACATGGAGTGATTCGTATAGCTTCCAGACAGGACTCCAGGACACCACCAGGCGGCCACTAGGACATGCAACTGTAGCTACGAGGGAATAGACGAACCGGGATCGCAGACACGGCATCACCACATCCATCTTTAAGAAGCCATCCATCATACATCCAGACAACCCTACAGGACTCCACCTTCACCCACAAGACAACTTTATCAGCACGCAGAACATCTGTAGCTTGTCATCACTAGACAGCGTTCGCGGATTTCACCACAACATCGCGACGCCTGGACAAGTGTGAAAAGGTCGGTAGAAGCGTAAAATACGTTAGTCCCCATTAAATTGCCTGAAGTAAATTCAAATAAATTTATTTTAAATACTGGGTTACGTAGGATGTTAGATTAAGAAATTTGTAATTAATTAAAGAAGTAAATTCATTAAATCGTAAACTCAAATTTTCATTAAAGTATAAATTAAATTCAATTGAGTAATAAAATATTAAAATAAAGTATAATAAATCAAGAGATTAGTTCTGCCTTATAGTTTTAAAAAGTTATTATTTTATTTGAGAAGAAAGTTATTATTTGGTTTTATTTGGAAAATATTAAATACAAGAATTTTGTTTTATGTTTAAAATTAGAAAAAAGAAGTTATTAAAATTTTATTTTATTTTATAAAAGGTTATTATTTACAAAAACACCTAGTATTCAAATATCCCAATAGTTTATGAATTTTAGATTAAGAATTGATAAAGTGAAATTTCATAAAATAATTGCAAGCACAAATAAGCAATTTACAAGGTTAGTTCCAGTGTACTCACTCTTCAGAGGTTTACAAAAAGTAAAATTATTAACTTGTGTTCTTACTGAGCTAAAATTAAAAATAAATTACTGGAAGTATAAAGTAAAGTTTTTTGTCAGAATAGTCAGTGAACTGAATATTCGACACATAGTTATTTCTCCTAGGCCAAACAAAGTGAGATTGCCTATAAGACTTCCAGTAGGTGGAAATAACTTATTCTCCAACGAAGAATTTTCTAAAAAGAATATTCGTTGTAATATATACTAGGGGAGAGCCCTGCGTGCTCCGCACGCCAACCCAAAATGGAACCTTCTAAAAACAAATGTTATGTTTTATTTATAATAAAGTTATATGATTAATAATAATAACCTCAAAATTAAGATAATAAATAATGATAAATGTTCAAATCAAATTATTTCTTATATTTCATAACAGCAGTTATAATAATGGTTAAAAGAACCAGCAAGGCTCAGGTCTACACTTTAAAACCCTAACCTTAAATCTAGAAATAATACAAAAATAATTGCTTCAAATTTTGAAATCAGCTGTTAATGGAAATATTGGAACAGACAGCTGTATATTATCTGTTCTTTTATTCAATTTATTGTTATGGTAATAAATGTAAATACATGTGTTGGTTTATCATTCTAGGCCTAACCTAAGAATTTTTCCGACTAAATTTACAAATATTGAAATAAAGAAAGGTTTTTATCGAAATGAATTATAGCCTATGTTACTCAGGTAAAGTGTAGCTTTTTATCAGTAAAACTATTTTTTCAATCGGTTCAGTAGTGCCAGAGATTACCCCCTGCATACAAACAAACAAACAAAATTTTCCTCTTTATGATATTAGTATAAATGTATGAAGAGTTAATAGGACAGCCATACAACCTTCCAAAAATCACACTTATAAGGTTTCTCTATGTGTGTGTCAACGTGTATCTTTTATAGGTTAATAAGTAGCAGATTTTATTTAAAAATATATATTATTTTACAGAACAGCTGTTTTATGTTTTTAATTTATTTATTTAATACCAAATGTTTTAATGTAAACTGCAGAACAGCTGTTGTATGTTTTTAAATTCTCATGTATTTCTTATGGGGATTTTTCGTTTTTCGGGGATCTCAAAAACCCTTTAGTTTTTAATTTTAGAAAAACTTATATTTTTCCCTCGTTCCTTGAATCGATACCTTTAATTTGACACCTCTCCCATCATCCTCCGATTTACCAAATTCCCACAATTTTGAATCTAAAATTTTGCTTACAGAATTATATATAAGGATATTACTTTAGTAAAATGTACTCAGAAATACAGCATTTCGTAGAAAATACTTTAGATAAAATGTAGATCCTACTTATATACGTTAAATGTACCTCAAACTGGCAGAAATCATTGCTTTTGCGCTTACTGTCTAATAACTGATCATATAATGAAACGTAAATTGGACACAGATTGATTTGGACAAAACTCCCTATACTTTTCGGTCCAATTAACTTTCAATATTTACCCGATATTTCTATCATTGATTTATTCATATCTTCGAGCTAAGCCGCCGGTACTTCTGCTACAATATTAAGCCTATTTTGAAACATTATTGTGGGATAGGTTAGGTCAGTCCACGGTAACTAGAACTACACGGTATGTGTCACGAGACAGCTGCGCAGTAACTCTGAGCTCAGATGACGTCACTAACACCGTCTCATGCTTCCCGCCTAGCAGAAGCAGATTGACTTGCACTATTTACGCAAACAACGATTTGCTGGGTTCGTTATGTGTAATTTTTGAATGTGTGTGTGTCTACTGCGTGATGTGTAGTATAGTTTTCTTATAAACAGTGTATATAATATTTTAAGTTTAAGTGTGTGTATATTTAAGTGTTTTATAACAAAATGCCTTGTTGTGCAGTTGCCGGTTGCACCAATAATACGGATCACGCAAAGAGGTTAGGAATTTCCTTTCATAAATTTCCTATAGATAAACTACACAAACAGTGGGTATATTTTTGTAAAAGGAAAGATCATTTTAATTCACTTACAGCGCAGATTTGCTCTGAGCATTTTTTAACGACAGATTTTAAACTCGGCAAAGATACGTAAAACAGGAGTTTTAGAAGTGAAAATTTCAAAAATTTTCTGGCGGAGTAGTTTTGTTCAGTTCCGGCAGCGTTCCGGTACTGGAAAAATTACGAGTAAACCCCTGGACTGAAGGTCATACAATGTATTTTGTTTTTGCGACCTGTAAATAAATGAGAAATGAGAAATCATATCTAAGGGAAACATTAAAATATCCCCTCCCTAGCGAGACAACCATAGCAAGGCGGCTTTCTCAATTTTCAACCCATCCAAGATTTTTAGACATTAGTATGAATATACTTAAAGGGCAAGCTATAATATATGAAGATTTTCATAAGGATGTTGTCATCCGTTTTGACGAAATGAAAGTTAATTCAGACATCTGTTATGATCGTATTGAAGACAAGTTTAGAGGCCCATATGTGAATGTCCAGGTCATGATTATTGGTAGCCTAACACGGAAGTGGAAACAGCCGATTACAGGTACAGTACCTGTTTTGTTGTATTTACTATTTGTTATGCTATTGTTATCACACTGATTTAAATAAATACCCCAACCACAAAACAAGGAGCAAAAACTATAACTAAACAACTAAATTGTTGTTGTTAACTACTCTAGTAGTGTTAAAACCCTCTGAGGATGATGACCATGTCATCGAAATGTACATAAGGTTAAGGTATTAAACTTAACTTACAATTTAGTTGTTTAGTTATAGTTTTTGCTCCTTGTTTTGTGGTTGGGGTTTTTATTTAAATCAGTGTGATTTTGTCGCCACAGTGCTCTTTTATTTGTTTATTGTTATCACTTAATATTTGACCTTGAATATTTCCATTTTAGGTTTATTAATTGGGTTTAGGTCATTCATACTATTAATTTCAAACAAATCAACAAAATGTTTCCTTAAATTTTTGTATATGCAAGTACATCTTTTTATAATGAATAAATATGAATTTACTGTCGATAAAAAAGGTTTTACTATAAAAAAATTGCACCTCAAAATTCCCTAGAGTGTATATGTAATCACATGAAAGATTGTATATTTTCCGTTCACCCAATAGTCGTGTAGAGTGATGTTTTTAAGAAGCTTGTCACTGGCGAAATCGAATCGCTGTAGAGATGCCGGGCGCTTCGGTGTCAGTGACGTCATAGCCACCAACGACCTGCGCGTGACACATACCGTCTTGTTCTAGTTACCGTGGGTCAGTCTTTGAAAGTGACTGGCGTGGATTTAATGAATGACTGTTTCTCTGTACGTCGCATGTTCTTGAGTAAGCTCTCCTGATAACCTGGTAATTCTGCAGCCAGAGCGACGAACGAAGAATGTTGTAAACAAAGAAGTTTTAGCAAAATAAAAATAACCCGTAAAAGTGTTATAACTAGAGTCAGTATGGAGGTTACCTTCTAAATGTAAAATGTTTAAAGACATAATCTGTTTAAAACTATCCCGATCTATGCATTCGCATATTTTAACATCCACCTAAGACATTCGATCTGCATCATCCATCTAAGACTGTGATTTACCGGTCTGTAGATTTAGTGGTTGAAAAAGAAGACGCTCTTCACTCTGAATTATTTATCTTTTAATTGATTGAAGTTATTCAGCTCACATACCGCGACGAAGACGTTTAACGGGCAGCCGGTGAGCAATGAATACCGAACGAAAATACCTGTAATAATCCGCTTTCGTGAAATAAAAGATGGATGCAAATGAGAGAAACTTATTACAAGTATGTAACACAGTGATGCAAAAAATAAAAAAATCCCCGTAGCGCAGAACGGGTACTCAGCTAGTTATATAATGACACTGATGTTACAACAACAGGCAAATCATAAATTATTTTACAAAAAATAAAAATGTATGTGATAAACTACAAGGAAGTAAAAAACGTTTACCATTCGTCGAAAATCACAAACAATGTTTCAAAACATATTAATGTAACCGATTGTCCAGATTTATTAGAATTATATTTATATATAGAAACATATTATATGGCTTACTGCAAGAAAAGTTTAAAAAAGAACAATTATAACTAGGGGCTCTGCCCCTGGACGCTCCGCGTCCCAACCCCGGCTCGGCCTTCGGCCTCAGATGGCTGCTTCGCTTCGCTCGCAGGTGGAAAATTCGATAAAGAATCTCGTTAATCTTTGGCTCGTTTGTACATAGGTGACCGAGCATAAATCAGCTGTTTTATTTGGCAGCTGACTCAAACTCATTAAACATTATCCCCATAAGATTAACATGGGAAATTTGAAGGATTGTATACCGGAGCTCCTTCTCGGGTGAATAGCGGCTGAACGGATGATAATATATAAGACTTGACATATCAAATCTGTGAATGATTATGTTCAGTTTTTGATCCAAATTAGCTGTGTTATATATAATAGGTTTGTAACAACCAATGTTTGAATTGAATTAAAATATAGTTAGCATATTTCGTTGATTTTTGTTTGTGTTTGTTTTTAGTTTGACAATGTAACCTCAAAAAGGTAATACTACATTTGATACTGATTTGATCCAAATCAGTTGTTGATCAAAATCAGCTGTTTTAAGCTTTTCATACGAACAGCTGTTTTTGTGTCCCTGATAAAATCAATAGAAATCTTTCTTCCATAAGATTAACATTGAAACTTTGAGGGCCACTGGGGCGTAGCCCTAATGTCCTAGGACTTCGGTAAATGGCCTAAAACCTTACCAGGGTTAACCTGTGTTACTATGCAAAATTTCAAAGCAATCGGATAGACGGTATACGAACGCAAAGTGGACAAAGAACAAAAAAAAAAAAACCCCATAAGAAATACACAGCAGAAATTTGCATTTGATTATAACGTTTGTAAGGCGAAAGATACATCATTTGTAATGCTTGATGACATATCTGTGAATGATTACCTGCAATTAAAAAAAAAAAATAAGGAAATCAGCCGGATAGAATGGCCGTACTGACTGCCACAAGTTTTCATAAATTCTTTTAATATATAGATTGTTTTCATTGTTGTCTAATTTAAATGGTCAAATAGTATTTTTCAATCTGTTTATAGGTCTGCATTTATTTTGAAACAATAAAATTTCAGTTAATTGCAGTATTTGCCCTACTATCCATCGTTATGTTCTACAGGCAGACACTTTGGCAGAAAAAAACACATTTTTTTAACTTATAATTACCAGTTAAATTTATATATGCGAATAATATGTATAATGCAGAACACTAAAATAAGTCACAATATATAAATTCATCCTATAGTAAAAATTGTGTACAACCAAAGTTTCTTAAGTTATTTATAAATTCTATTAAAATAGATTTTAAGGGTTTCTTGATATTAGAGTAAGATAGAGAGGAGTAATATACTGAATCACAGAATATGAACTGTACACTGTACATATCATTTGTCAGACCTGTCAAGACCTACTCTGAGCTTTTGTACTGGCATGCAGATGTATTAAAGTGATATATAACGAAACGACAGTTGTATTTCAACGTGAATAAAACTACATCATCTATTCGGATAACAACATAATGTAACTTTAGTGTATTATTTAAGCACATTTAATAGTTCAAGATACGAACGAAGACGTATTGTTTAAGGGTACAAAGACACGGTAATCATTTAACGCAGTCTTTACGAGAAGTACAGAAATTGACTTGTTTCGACGGTACTTCAGAAATTTCTGAAATTTCTTAGCTCAGTAATGTTGTGTGTTTTATTTAAACTTTGTCTCTGTTGAATTGATTAACATTGCTTGTGAAAGAGAACAACTAGTATACCTTGTGTTATTAAAAATCCACTCCTCCATAAGCTTTGTATGAACTTAACACGTTCACTGCTAAGGACGCACATGTGAGCTTGACACTGAACACTATGAGAAGCGGACGACGCATAGAACATTACACGCCGATCCCCTTATTGGGAGTATTCTCAATACACAATGCATTGCGGGATTTGCACGCCAACAACCTTATTGGGAGTATTTTCAATACACAATGCATTGCGTGCTTCGCACGCCAACCCCCGAATTGGGAGTATTTTCAATACGAAATGCATTGCGCGCTTCGCACGCCAACTTACATATTTGGAGTATTTTCAATACACAATACATTGCGTGCTTCGCACGCCAACCCCCGTGTTGGGAGTATGTTCAATACACAATGCATTGCGTGCTTCGCACTCCAACCACCGTGTTTTGGGTATTTTCAATACAGAGAGCATTGCGTGCCTCGCACGCCAATTTTAAGCCTATGTGCTATGGACGCACGTGTGCGTCCACTTTAAAATATTGGTGATAATTACGTAGAAAGGTTCAAAAATAAAAACATATTAATTGATGAACTGCAATTTGTTATTAACTTAGAAGGTTATCAAATTATACAAGAATTTTTTTAAATCAACTTTATGGATGTAATCCAAAAACTAAAAACTTTTGTCGAAAACAAATATATATATATGAAGGGCTGAGAAGCCAAGGGGTATAAGTGTAGTGAAATTAGTTTTGAGGAAACTCAGTTTAAAGTTAAACTGTTATAATCAAATCCAGGTAAAACAATGATCACTAAAACTAGTATATTTTTAATTGCTAGGTTCTAGACTAACATAACAACCAAGATTAATTTGATTTTCATCCTCTTATTCTTTGTTATCAGCCAATATTTGATCAAAGTTGTCACTTGTACCCCTGGGCTGTTAACACGTTTACTGCTAAGGACGCACATGTGAGCTTGACACAAAATATTGCGCGCCAACTTCGCACGCCAACCAACTTATTGGGAGTATCTTCAATACACAATGCATTGCGTGCTTCGCACGCCAACCCCCCGCATTGTTAGTATTTTCAATGCACAATGCATTGCGAGCTTCGCACGCCAACCTCACCGCATTGTGATATTTTCAATGCACAATGCATTGCGTGCTTCGCACGCCAACCTCAATATTCAGAGTATTTTCGATACACAATGCATTGCGTGCCTCGCACGCCATCCCCCGCATTGTGAGTATTTTCAATACACAAAGCATTGCGTGCTGCGCATGCCAACCAACTTATTTCGAGTATTTTCAATACACGATGCATTGCGTGCTTCGCACGCCAACCCTACGTTGTGGGTCTTTTCAATACACAGAGCATTGCGTGCTTCGCACGTCAATTTTAAGCCTATGTGCTATGGACGCACATGGGCGTCCGCTTTAAAATATTAGTGATTATTACGTAGAAAGGTTCAAATATAAAAAATAAAGTAATTTCTACTCATTTAGGCTATAAATATAAAAAATAAAAGGTCAGCTGCTAGCATAGGAAATACGAAATTTGCGTAGCAGTGAACGTGTTAAAAGATCCAATCCATTTGGACTGATAACGAGTTTACCTTAAGTATTTTCATATGTTGTAATGTTTCACCTATTCCTGAAATTGGAGAATTTTAGTTATCACTCAACATTTTCAGTTAGGGACTCATATCGTATCATTATCAACACTGGCACTACTATCCGTTAACAGTTTAGTTGATAGCACGGCCCTTATGGAGGCTTGCCGCGCTACTACCTGACCTAACTACATCGGCTCCTATTCACTACCAAGTTGAATTATAAATATCCTTGTCTCAGTGTTTGATTTAGGATCCAAATTTCTTCATTTCAGTAACGTACCTCATGTTTAAATAAACCCCATTATGCAGATTAAATTACAAAAAACTAGCATTATATTTGTTTTATTCTAACGTGTATTGCTGTATTGCTGTGCTATTTCAATTCTAACAAATTGTTAAAATTGTTTTCAGAAAGCCAATATATTCTCCCAAATAAAATAATATACTCTCCATATAATTACTACAGTACTATACATCAGAATGTAGGACATGATAGATAGTACAGCACCAATAATGCACTGATGTTTTCTAAAGTTAGTGCTTATTTTTCATAATCCTTAATTCATTTTAATAGCAAATTTTGTATTTAGAGGATTTTTCCTAAAGTTTTTATATTATTATTCAGTTATTGGTGTACAATATTCAATCATTTATTTTCCTAAAAAAACAGCTCTTGCATCAAAATAAATGTAAATAAAACAACCTTTCTACGTAATAATTACTAATATTAAGTGGGAGCACATGTGCTTCCATAGAACATAGGCTTAAAATTGGTGTGCAAAGCACGTAATGCATGTGCATTGAAAATACTCACAAGATGGGGGTTAGCGTGCGAAGCACGCAATGCATGTGTATTGAAAATACTCCCAAGACGAGGGTTGTAGTGCGAAGCACGCAATGCACCGTGTATTTAAAACACTCCCAATATGGGGGTTGGCGTGCAAAGCACGCAATGCACTGTTCGTCGGCCGCTTCTCATAGTGTTCAGTTCACATGTGTGTCCTTAACAGTGAACGTGTTAAACAGAGATGTACCGGGTACTGATGTTTTTAGTCAGGTTAGTAGCGGTTTGCTCAAGTGCCAGCATTCACTCCGGTATCTGTCTCTACGAGAAAGAACTGAAATATATGTACTGTGCTGTACTCACGAGTGTGGATCTGGAAAGTACGCAACCCGCACGGCACAGTGCATTGGTTTCGCCCTGTCCTTATTTTAAATGCATTTCTAAAAACATCGGTCTGCATCTCTTCTCTTGAAAAGTTCTCTTTATTAAAAATTAGTAAGTATGTTTAGCAATAATATTGAAGGATGTTACCTAGGTAATCCAATAGGATTTGAAAATCGGCATTTCTGAGAAATCAAAGGGTTGATAGTTCCACGAAACATATTAGTGACATGGCTAGTACAGCCGTGGCCAACGGCTCCAGTCTTAGCGCCTGTAAATCTCAGGTCCACACTCGTGAGTACTCCACAGTACGGTGCTGCGATTTTTAACGGGTATTCCAAAGAATTAAAAGACAACATAGTGAGCAAATGAATTTCAAGAAAATCAATTAAACAAGGTGCACTCTTGCGAGCAAAAAACCCCAACAACGAAGGGTTAAAGCAACGTTTGCCACACCATTAATGTTGTTATAAAATCGTTTTAGTCCAGTATATAGGGGAGTTTCAGCTTACATTAATTGCGGCAAAAGATTTTTTTTCTAGGATCGTTTGGTATGGTGTGGGTATTTAAAATCTAATTTTGCGACCTTGAAAGTGGGGGGCAATTTTTGGGGGGCAAAAAACCTCGAAATTTTCGGTTTTTTTCCAGTTTTTCTCTCATAACTCAAAAACGGTGCATATTTTGTAAACAATAGTACTTTAATAAATTAAAGAGGACAAAATTTCGCGACGATTAAAAAAACAAAGTGTAAAATTGGTCCAGTAATTCGTTTTTTATGGAGATAAAAAAAACAGCAAATTTTTCCAACTTTACAAAAACTATGTTTTACCCATTTTTAATGTGCTGTAACGTTCCAAAATCAAATTTTATCAATACCCCCTCCCTAAAAGTTGTAGAGCATCAATCTATGAGTTCAAAAAGCACCGATTTTTCTAATGTTGGCAAATTTTGAAATTTTGTCAACTCATTAAGCAAAATTGGGGAAAACCTTCAATTCACACAATCGGGGTTTTGCTCTTTTTCGATGTCTATGAGTCTGGGCTGAGTCTTAGTTATGTCATCTGAATGCATCTGGAAATTTATTGTTGTTAATGTTCTAAGTATCTGGGATATTTTTGTCCACCAATATATCACTGACAGTATATAGTTATTAGTATTTCGTATAGTATAGTATAGTATGTCGTTATAAGATCCATCTAAGAGATCTCACAATAACATACATGACCGGTTCTTTATTGTTTTAGTGAAAGGAAAATTAATAGTCTACAAATTCAAAATGAAGACTCCTGATTGAATTTTGTGCAACATATATAGAGACAGTTAAACAATTTTCCAAACCCGCATTTAAATGCTAACATTTTACGATTCTTTAGAACATTATGTATTCTCACCTGATTCTAAACTAGTTCTGTAGCATACGGTATGTCAACTGTACAAAATGTCTGCATACATGCTTCTATCTTTACTGGAAGAAGAGTTATTAAACCATTGAGAAATTGTTTTAACATTCCATATGCACGCAAAGAACTTATAAGATGCACTAGTTTTTACTGAAGAGATACGGAGACTTTGCAATATCTAAGTACAAAGTTATTGTCGTGTAATAGCTACATCTAAGAGATCTCACAATAACATACATGACCGGTTCTTTACTGTCTTCGTGAAAGGGAAATTAATAGTCTACAAATTCAAAATGAAGACTCCTGATTGAATTTTGTGCAACATATATAGAGACAGGTAAACAATTTTCCAAACCCGCATTTAAATGCTAACATTTTACGATTCTTTAGAACATTATGTATTCTCACCTGATTTTAAACTCGTCCTGTAGCATACGGTAAGTCAACTGTACAAAATGTCTGCATACATGCTTCTATGTTTACTGGAAGAAGAGTTATTAAACCGTTGAGGAATTGTTTTAACATTCCATATGCACGCAAAGAACTTATAAGATGCCCTAGTTTTCTCTGAAGCGATACGGAGACTTTGCAATATCTAAGTACAAAGTTATTGTCGTGTAATAGCTACATCTGAGAGCTCTCACAATAACGTACATGACTTGTTCTTTATTGTTTTCGTGAAAGGGAAATTGTCTACAAATCCAAAATGAAGATTCAAGATTGAATTGTTTTATGTCAACATAAACCGTATTATTGTAGAATGAAGATCAGTTTATTGTTTAAATTCTGATTTATAAGAAACTAAATTATAACGAAATACAAATGTACAGTCGAACGCATTAAAATACGAGCTACATTTTATGAATAGTTTATTTATTTATTGACCGTTCAAATAAAATATAGGCCGACATTTAATTACTATAAATCTATTACGATACGAGGCCTATTACACATTCACACACTTTTTCTACTTTCACCTATACTTGAGGACCATGTTTTAACAGTACTATAGCACAAACCTCAGCGAGCCTTGCAAGCCACTCTCTGGGCATAGTTGTACGCTAAATAATTTAACTTAACCTATAGTAGAATTCATTGTAGCCTATCGGATTGCTTTAGCAATATTTATAAATAAATGGTTACCTTGTGTGTTTCAACAATCCTTGTTTCCTAATGTAACATGTTTCGCCGTTACACTGACGGCATCTTCAGACTGACATTCAACATAAATTACTAGACATTAACAACACAAATTCGACATAAAAATTGTTAAAATGTAATTTTTGTACGTTCGTTCACGTCTTATATTATAATAAAAATTGTCTTTAAGTAGCCACATGTTGTCACAAATGATTGCTGGTTAGAACCAGCAATGCTTGTTCAATAGTTGAGTTCAATGCTTGTTCAATAACTAATGCTTGTGTTAGTACAAGGCCTGTCCAGAAAGTGGCAGACATTTTGGCCTGGCGCGGCAGGGGGTGGGGGCTAGCACCGCCACCTTGGCGTCAAAGTGTTCCTATATCAAAGCCCACTAAAGAATACCGTTGCGAATCGGCCAATAGGATGGGCGCGCAGCGTTGCAATATCTACTAGCCTCGAACACTCCTGGTATTTACCGATCGAGACTTGATCGCACAGTTTAAAGAATTATAAATGTATTGAGTCAGCCGCAGTCAGTTAGAAGCGTGAGAAGAACGTGACAACGTCGCACTACGGCGATTGGAGCGTTCAAGGTCTCGGTTTACACAAGCCCGTCCCGCAACAGTATTCTTTAGTGGGCTTTGATATACACTCAGAACGCAGCCAGCCGTGGTAGCTTGCCACATCGTGCCTATCGTATTGTGTATACAGTGGAGTGTTAAAATTAGCGCTGCAATAGAAAATCCCGCCAGTTGTGAAGTGCGAGCTGTGATAAGGTTTTGGGTTGGCGAAAAATCACAAACCAATTGAAATTTATAGCCAGATTTGTGATGTATACTGTCAAGGAATAATGAATGTGTGAAAGCCGAGTGAGGCAGTGGTGCATGGATTTAAAAAATGGCCGAACCAATGTTCACGATGAAGATCGCAGTGGTAGGCCTAGTCTTGTGAGTGATGAAGGTGGCGAAAATCAATGAAAAATCCGTGAAAATCGTCGTTTTACGATTACGGAACTCTCAGAACTTTTCTCCCAAATTTCACGAAGTTTAGTTTTTGTGCCAGGTGGGTTTTGAAAATCCTAATGGAAGACCACAAAAAAAGAGACTTGCTGCAGCACTGACATTTCTGGAAGACTACGACATAAGTGGAAAACAAGTTGTCGATGTAATTACGAAAATCGAAAAAACAAGAGTAAACGCAAAAGCATTCAGCTCGTAATAAATACTTGAATTTTTAGTAAAACCAGCTGACTGTTCATTAATACAACATGTGTTCTTCTCGCTAACTATCCTAACGTTTATCTTATTCGAAATTCGAATTTGTAACAATGTTAACAAATGAATGATTTTTTTCAAAGTGTTGATAATTCCTTCATGCATAAAAGAGCTTCATTGAAAAAAATAAAGAATTATTGATTTCGCTCGAGTATAAGTCGCCGGCTGTCTATGCTAAAAAATTACGGATTGTCTAAAGAAAACTATTTTTTTTTAAATATTGATCTACACCAAGTGCGTTAGAAGGAGAGAATGTAATACCTTGTTCCTCATAAAGAGGGTAAGGAAATTACTTTTTAATGTTTATTGATGAATCTCATGATCAATGACAACCATTTAAGGTAAGCGATTTTAATTTTGGACAAGTAGAAAATGCGTGGCTACTGTACAAAGATTTGGCAATTTTAAAAAAATATATAGGTTAGGTAATTCACATAGGCCTATATACCATTGAGAACTGGTAAATGAAATTATGCAAAAACTGTGTACTTATACCCTATGCAATATATATCAACTTAAAACGCAAGACCAAAAGTTTGAGAAAAATGCTGAAATTTTAAAATAATTATAGAAAGTTTATTCAAATAAAAGGTATTTAAAAGAGTTTATTTGTACATTTAAATTACGTTGATCAGCTGATTGAAGATGTTTAGTTTTGATAGAATAATCAGCTGTTTACTCTAACGAATCTTCAGTTGTGTGTATAGGTCTGCTATAGTTTTTGTCTTAGTGAATTTTCAATTAACAGAACATTTAATGCTTTAAAAAAATATGTATTTCTAAGTCATGCGATTTTGTATACATTTGTATATTTGTTTATACTATAATCCATACTTATTTGTGGTGGCCTAACTGGATTTTTATAAATATATATATTTACCTTTCATTTAAAAATTGTACGACTGAAATATAAAATACTATAATATTTTATTCCTGTTATATCATAAAGTTAATACTTTGATTAATATTATTATTAGCGAATTGCCATAGGAAAGATGAGCTATTACAGTGACTCTTATGGTGAGACCTAAGAACGGGAGTAGTGACTGAGCACCGATCGTGGTCCCCAGAACACGTTTTAGGCAGTCATTAAAAACATTATGAATATATATGCGTTCGCACTCTAACGGACGCATTTTATATCCGATTTGGTACACACGATGGTTTTCTAAGCGGCTTGGACGAGTTCGTTAGCAAAAAAATCCAACAAACGGAAGCATTTTTTTTTTTTAAGGAAATAACAGTTTTTGAGATCTTTTGTACTGGAATTAATCTTTTTTGGGGTATTATCTAAAAAAATTAATACATGAAATTTTTCTGCGCATTATCTTACAGCTCGCCTGATTCCCCAAAAATTTATCAAAACGTAAAATAAAAGTTATTTAAAACAAACATAAAAAGCGAGTTTTACGTCTACGAGCGAAGCAAAGCAGTCCACAATCCGAAGGCACAAGATCAAGGTGCAAACTCGCAAAGCGCAGTCCATAATAAATGGCCACAAGGGCAAGGTGCAAACTCGCAAAGCGCAGTCCAAAATAAATGGCCACAAGGGCAAGGTGCAAACTCGCAAAGCGAAGTTTATAATAAATGGCCCAAGGGCAAGGTGCAAACTCGCAAAGCGCAGTCCATAATAAATGGCCACAAGGGCAAGGTGCAAACTCGCAAAGCGCTGTCCATAATAAATGGCCACAAGAGCAAGGTGCAAACTCGCAAAGCGCAGTCCATAATAAATGGACGCAAGGTGCAAACTCGCAAAGCGCAGTCCATAATAAATGGCTAAAAGGGCAAGGTGCAAACTCGCAAAGCGGAGTCCATTTAAATGGCCGCAAGGTGCAAACTCGCAAAGCGCAGTCAATAATAAATGGCCGCAAGGTGCAAACTCGCAAAGCGGAGTCCATAATAAATGGCCGCAAGGTGCAAACTCGCAAAGCGCAGTACATAATAAATTGCCCAAGGGCAAGGTGCAAACTCGCAAAGCGCAGTGCATAGTAAATGGCCATAGGGCAAGGTGCAAACTCGCAAACGCAGTCCATAATAAATGGCCGCAAGGTGCAAACTCGCAAAGTGAAGTCCATAATAAATGGCCGCAAGGTGCAAACTCGCAAAGCGCAGTCCATAATAAATGGCCCAAGGGCAAGGTGCAAACTCGCAAAGCGCAGTCCATAGTAAATGGCCATAGGGCAAGGTGCAAACTCACAAAGCGCAGTCCATAGTAAATGGCCGCAAGGTGCAAATTCGCAAAGCGCAATCCATAATAAATGACTAAAAGGGCAAGGTGCAAACTCGCAAAGTGGAGTCCATATAAATGGCCGCAAGGTGCAAACTCGCAAAGCGCAGTCAATAATAAATGGCCGCAAGGTGCAAACTCGCAAAGCGGAGTCCATAATAAATGGCTGCAAGGTGCAAACTCGCAAAGCGCAGTCCATAATAAATGGCCGCAAGGTGCAAACTCGCAAAGCGCAGTCCATAGTAAATGGCCGCAAGGTGCAAACTCGCAAAGCGCAGTCCATAATAAATGGCCCAAGGGATAGGTGCAAACTCGCAAAGCGCAGTCCATAGTAAATGGCTGCAAGGTGCAAACTCGCAAAGCGCAGTCCATAGTAAATGGCCGCAAGGTGCAAACTCGCAAAGCGCAGTCCATAATAAATGGCCCAAGGGCTAGGTGCAAACTCGCAAAGCGCAGTCCATAATAAGTAACCACAAGGGCAAGGTGCAAACTCGCACGCGAGTGTTTCCGCTTTGAGTGGAACGAAGCAGGAGGTGAGCCGAGGCAGGTGGCTGAGAAGAAAGCAAATTCTACCAATAATATGATATTTCGTAATCACAGGCCTTCATGAGTAGACCAATAGTTTCCAAATAGTTAGTTGAAACCCTAATATATATAAACTTAATTTTTGAAATTCGCTCAACTCACGTTAGGAGACCAGCTGCGTCGACGAATTATTATTGAGTTATGCAGGTAACCCACCTTTATTACAAAAACATTATTAATACGTATGTGGCGATAGGAAGGGGTTGGTATGCGAAGCGCTAAGGGATATCCCTAGTTGGGTATAATTGTGTTTATTTAAAAGAAAGAAAACAAACCTATTTCGATATATCTGTATATAGGTGTGTTTTTGTTCATCCTCACAGGATTTAAATTAATATTATCCATTTTAGTATGAAATTAAGTACAAACGTAAATAAATAAAAGTAACAATTTGTCACAAACATATGTTTTAACACGTTCATTGCTACGCAAATTTCGTATTTCCTACGCTAGGAGCTGACCTTTTATTTTTTTACATTTATAGCCTAAATGAGTAGAAATAACATTATTTTTTATATTTGAACCTTTCTACATAATAATCACTAATATCTTAAAGCGGACGCACGTGTCCCTCCATAGAACATATGCTTAAAATTGGCGTGCGAAGCACGCAATGCTCCGTATATTGAAAATTCTCCCAATACGGGGGGTTGAGGTCTGAAGCACGCAATGCATTGTGTATTGAAAATACTCCTAATAAGGGCGTTGGCGTGCAAAGCACGCAATGCACTGTGTTTTGAAAATACTCGCAATACGGGGGTTGGCGTGCAATACACTGTGCGTCGGTCGCTTCTCATAATGATTAGTGTCAAGCTCACATGTGCATCCTTAACAGTGAACGCATTAAAACTCTGATAAGATAGAACAAGAAAATAATTGAAATCTAAGAATAGTAGCTTTTAAAAGATTGAGACGAGAGAACTATTTGTGACGTGGATGACAGGTTAAGATGCAAGTGCCCTTGTTTCTTTCCGCAAGGATAATCTCCTCCATGTGTCAGTCTGTGTTTTAGTAATTGCTTCATTGCGCTCAAACTTTCCTCTAGAAACTGTTGAACAATAATTTGTTATAAGAAACACTACGAAACACGAAATAATGTTCACAGAATCACAACAGATATTTTTTAAGAATCATCTTAATGTTTAATTGGGATTATACATGTTATTAAAAATCATTTTATTTAGATAAAAACTTTAATTACATTTTAGCAAATAATTGTAACTAACAAATCAAAATTATAAGATATGATGTTTTTCTCGTTAGTCTTTCATTGGTCATTGTCACTGAATTTTACTCTTTTGAGTCGTACTGTTGGAGGAAGCAGTTCTTGTTCTTGCTTAAACACAGCGGTACAGAACAAACATCACACATCCAATAAGTTGATACCTTCTTTTTCCTTGTACTGCACACAGCAAATCGCCTTCTCGTACCTCTCGATGGCTGATGGACAAACGTTTTATTCCCATTTGTATCTTAATACCCAAGAAAACCTCTACTTCCTCTTTTTACTGATTGCTGAGCATATAGATTTGTTTAAAAGACGATATGATCAATCGTATAGACTGTAAACATGGTCCCAAAAAGATGTATTAGAAATGGATCATCAATAGAATAAATTTTTTCTGTCCCACTCACTACTCCTGATTGGGTAGGAACAATGTCTGTCTTTGAACCCCATTGTGGATTAGACCTCTCTACAGGACCACACTTTACTGTTTTTTTCTTTTTTATGTTGACCTTGTTTACGCTTGTTTCCAATAAATGTCGAGGGCTGAGATAAGCTGCTATTGTGATCTTCAATATTTGTATTCTCTACTTTTTACAAAGCTTTAGAAACTACAGTATAGTGGTTTACCATATCATCAGTATCAGCTCTTGACAAATTATCATTCATTGATAAATTCTTGTTTTCATTATTTATTAATTCAGGGGATGGCTCAGTTATTTCCACATAATCGCGACCAGTAAGTGAAATAAAATTGTCATCAATTTCTTCTCGTGAGGGCAAATCGATAATCGTTAATTCTGAAATTTCTCTATCATCTTCTCATTCAAGATCGTCTTCGGATTCTGCATCTGAAGGAATACTTTAAAAAAGAATATATTCTTCCATCAATTTAATATCAAGATTTTCATTCGACTTCTTGGCACCTGAAATATAATCTTGAATCAGGATGATAAATTTAAAATTTCTTAAATGTGAAATCTTCCATGAAATTTAGATTTTTGGCTTGAAAAACTCTCTTTTGATACAAATACTCAATTATATTTATATCGAATAAATAACTTGCCTAGTTTAAGGTTCATTCTCAAATTGCAAATTGAACATCATGTTGCATGTACAGTGGTACACGTGTTGCATTTTGTTACAAAATTTGTATTAAATATAATCTATCACCTAGCAATTTCTAACTGAAAGAAATTTATATTTATATTACATGATAATAGCCTAGGTTAAGCTTTCAGTAACAATGAATAACTTGTATTATGAACTTACCTCAAGAGTAATAAAAGTATTTGCAAAAATAGTAAACACAGGCTCTACAACATAAAGCAGCACTAGATTCAAAAAATAAATAGTTCCCTCCAAATATACTCTTATACAGTCTAGTGGCAAGGTGGTGAATTAATGGAAAGTAGTTGCCAAGCGGTAGCACTGAGTGTCAGTTTGGGAAAAATCAAACATACGGTGTTTCACAAAACGTAACACTATGCAACAGCGGTTACCAAAACGGTGTTACAGGTATTGTAACAATATACTGCAATGA